>JAGFPH010001162.1:49554-61031 GCA_018207615.1 Philaenus spumarius
TGTGTTTTAAAACGAAGGGGCTACAATGCCGTGATCCATGAATGGTCAAACATGATAAAACTAAATGGTTTATCATTTGGTTCCAACACATTGACTCCAGTAATTCAGACTTAATTTCAGATGAAGTTAAAACTACGACAATTGCCATAAAACTTGGTTTTGGCTAAAGAAGAGGAATATAATATTATGCTCACCTGAATATCAAACAATGAAGACGGGTTGATTTTGAGGTTGTAATCTTTCTCAAGTATCTGCGATAGTTTTAGCTTGTTCTCAGATTTGACTTTCTGGACGGCTCTCTGGAAAGCAGGGTCCTTAGCGTACTGTCTCAACTGTGCCAGCTGATCCAAGTGCACGGTCCAGTCTTCACCGATTTTCTGCAATATACAAAAAAGTTTATAAACTGTAGAAACAAAAACTATGAACAATATGAGTTGTCAATATGGTCTGTACTTATCATCAACTGACATTAGTTTTCTTTCTATCAAAACTTTGAAAATAACTTTCTTTAGAATTATTAAAAATAATTAGTTCTGTCAAACTAAACTAAAACTTTTCTCAAATATTTATAAATTCGTTTACCAATATGTCTAATCTAGAGGTCATTTTGTATACACAGCTGATATTTATGTACACAAAGTACTGGGTGGGGTTTCAAAATGAATATTGGGGTTTTAAGGATTTTTAGTATTTATTACATTTAACTTACAATTAATTATAAATAATACATCAAATTAAAGAGCAACTCAAACAGTTTGCACATGCACTGTTTCCTCTGTCTTTCCTTAGAAAGCGCCAGTAGCACAAATAGCAACTAATGAATAGAAAACTTTTGGTGTTTTAGTTTGCAAGGACTGCATCTGTAGTTAAAGTGCGACAGACGTTCCATATTAAGTTCAAATGTAATCCTCCAAGTGGTAATAAAATCCGTAGATGGTATCATCAGTTTGAAGACACTGGATGTCTTTGCAAAGGCAAGAGCACAGAACGACCAAGAGTGACTAAAAAACATGTGGAACGAGTGAGAGAACGACTTTCACGCTTAGTCTCAGGAAATCATTCGGAAAGCTGGTTGTGAATTAGCAATTCCAGTGACATCTGTGTGGAGAGTTTTAAGGAGACGCTTACAACTACGTCCTTATCGTTTGCAGTTGTTACAAGCTCTATAGCCTACAGTCTATGGTTTACATGCCATATTCCCAAACCATATGTTGCTGCATGATGATGAAGATTTTCTGGATCGTGTCGTTTTCAATGATGAGTCGACATTTCACCTAAGTAAAGTGGACAAGTGAACACTCACATTGTGCAAATCTTGGGGTCAGCAAATTCCCACGAGATGGTACAGTTGCTACGAGTATCCCATAAATTGAATGTTTTTTTGTGCCATATCCCGGCGGAAAGTTTATGAGCCTTTCTTTTTGCTGAAGCAACTATAACTGGAAATATTACTTATCTTGATGCGCTACAACTATGGATCTTTCCACAATTGGAAGAAGCTGAACAACAGAACTTTATTTGGCAGCAAAATGGTGCGCCGCCTCACTGGTATATCTCGGAACACGATTGGTTAAATGGCGTTGTAGTCGACCGCTGGATTTGCCGCAAGGTGTCGGATGACAGAACTTGTTTCGCGTGGCCCGATCTGATGTCCTGCGATTTTTACCTTTGGGGGTTCATAAAGGATCATGTGTATGTGCCTCCACTACCAGCTCACCTACCCTTAAGACTTAAGAAACAGGATTGACGCAACAATTACTCCAGACTCACTGAAAAAGGTTTGGGACGAACTTGGCTATCGACTCGATGTGTGACGTGTGGCGAATGGTGCTTACATGGTTCACTTGTATGAAAAACTTTTTCAGTTGCTCTTTCATTTGATGTTAAATGCAATAAATACTACAAACTAATTTGTTAAGAAATATGTATAAATGTAGAAAGTGATAAGGTTACGTATAAACTAGGGATGTGTCGATACCAGATTTTTCGATTCTCGATACCGATACCTAAAAAAAAAAAAAAAACAGTGAAAAATAAATAAAATGACGAATGTCCGCAAATAATACGACGTCCGAATATTATTAGCGCTAATTTTAAAAAATGCCGGCGTTAAAAATAATTTAAGTACCACAGTAATTGCCCGCAAAAAATCGATGCCCGAATAGGCCTATAATTAGTACCAATTTTATGAACTACCATTGGTGAAATGTTATTAAAAATAAAATGACGAATGTCCGCAAAAGAATACGACGTCCGAATATTATTAGCCCTAATTTTATAAAACGCGGCATTCAAACGCAATTTAATATACAACAGCATATGTCCGCGAAAAAACCTACTCCCGAAAACAATGGAATGTCCGCATAAGAAAATACAATTAACCTAGTCCAATGAAAAACACGTGAGAGTTTCAGTAACGAAATAGCAGAATGTGTTGCAATTTAAAATAAAACAAGTTTTATTATTCGGAATAATATTTTTTTACGACTGACTAGGATTGCGTTACTCGGAATATCATATGTTTTGTTTCTGAACGTTCAATTCGGATATGTTCAGAAATAATCGGAACTTCAATCATCGAAAATTTGATTCGACGGCGTCCGTTTAGTCCCGCCGAAGTCTGAACAACTTGTTAGAACAAAGTACTGTAATATCAGTTAATAACGCTGTGTGTAAATACTTACAGTATTCAGTTTTAGTGCAGTGTTTTATTCATTTTTTTATTAAATTTAAATATTTTTGTTTTAGTTACCGCATTAGTTAATAGTAGAGCGTCGATTTGTTCGGGTAATTAAATTGTGTAGGCCTACTCACTTACGAAGGGGCGGTCAAGCGCTCGGCTGACTCAACAGCTGCCGCTGTTCCGATGAGCGCACAAACTCCCTGAAGTCTACAACTCGGCTGATTATGCGAGTAAAAACCTTTAAATTCAGAATTACATGCACGACGTGCAGTACTGTAATGTACTTATTTATTTACAGTACATTTCCGCTTTCGGATAATCAACACTATACTGAATTAACATATTAATTTGATTAAGTTTAGTTAGTTGAGGATATGTGGAAACTTAACCGGAGTAGGCTAGTCTTTTCAACAATGGCATCGAAAGTGTGGCAATATTTTATAATAGACGTTGAAAGTGATGGACTTTTGTCTGTAATTTAACTTAGCTGAATACTTGTATTTAATTATCTGTATATAACATACTTAATCATTTCAGTAGGCTATTCAAATTAAATCTTATACTTTACTCTTAAATTCTTGTTAAATTCCTTGAATAATAAATAGAACCGATTTGACTCTAGAACCGGGAACCGAAAGAAAATGGAACCGACCCATCTCTAAATAAAAAGTAAAACAAAAGAATTCCGTCGGGACTCCCATAAAAATCATAAATCACGGGTAAAGTAATCCCAACAAGTTTTACCTGACTTCAAACAAATAAAATTATTACTTTAAAGTTTAAATACTTTTGTTACCGATCTATAAAATGTGTTATTTTTCTTCACAGTAGACACCCTAATTCTATAGACACGAAAACAAACGAATCCATAAGTGGTTGACCTTGAGCCTACTCTAGACTTCTTGTGTACAAATAACAGCCTACGCATGAATAAAAATAAAACAAGAAGCGTTTACTTAAGAAAGGAAACAATTGCCTAAAACATTTTACTGGGGAAAATGTCTACTTACATAAAATGAATAATGTTTTACATTTTCTTTACTGATATTTATTGTTAAATTGCTGAATTGAGTTAAAATACAGAGAATGCGATTGCAAATACCGGAGATTACATTCACGGAGTCTATACGAGAACGGGCAGTTCTGACAACTGAGTATCTCTTGGTATCGGTAATGAGTTTCGGCTATCGATTCTCGATACCGATACCAAAGCTAAAGTATCGGTGGTATCGAGAATCGGTATTGAGAATCAAGAATCGACCCATCCCTAGTATAAACCTGACCAAAACCAAATTACCTCGCAAATAAGATCCGAGAGGGATGGGTTGCACAGCAATAACCAACGCCTTGGAGTGATGCCGTTAGTTTTGTTCTGGAACTTTTCTGGATTCATCTCGTAGAAATCTCGAAAACTGCAATAACAATCACAAAACTCAAATTAAACAATATTTATATGGTTAGTAATAAAACATTGGATTTATTTAATTTTGGACACACTAAAATTACAAACACAGCACACACATTCCAATTCACTGCGTCAGCCATTTTTAACATATTATCATAATAAAATTTATATTAGTCTGAATGCTTACAGTCAATAAAAACAACTTCAATCCGACAAAACAAACACCCATGATCTTCACTCGGACCTCCAGTTTCCCCTCAGTACCAAGTCTGACAAGAACAATTTTTTTTATGACTAAAATGTAGTAATTTAATAATTACAATTATAATTTTTACCACAATTTAGTTCAATTCCGAATGAAAATTAATTTACACGCATTTTTTAGCTGGGGCTGGGGTTAAAGTAAAAACAAATTCTACTAATATATTTTGTACACGCAGACCACTGTTCCATGCCTTCATGAGTAGACCAATTTCATAAATAGTTGGTTGATACCGTAAAACATATAAACTTAATTTTGGAAATTCACTCAACTCACGTCAGCTGCGTGATCAAATTATTTGTGTTTGTAATACTTTTAGAGTTTACAAAATATTATTGCTATTTTATTTAACTGCAGAGTTTATTATTATTTTTGAAGTGAAAACTTCGTTAGGTGCACCGAACAATTTTTGGATGAAGTAAAATAAATTAACGCCAGATAGACTCTTAAAGTGAGATGCTTTGCGTACGGTATCTGATTTTGTCAATGATTTCTTCTTCTTCATTGGTTTACACACGTACTAATATAAAACAGTAGTTTAATGTTAGTGTTTTAATTGAAAATAATATTTAACTTACAGTTCTTTCTTAAGGATATCAGAATGCAAAGCTGCAACTCCATTGACTGCGTGTGAGCCTACGATACTAAGAGTAGCCATGTTTACTCTCTTCTCTCCGTCTTCTTCAATCATAGACATTCGTCTCATACGATCCATATCATTGGGATACTTTGCTTGCACTCTCTAAAATTTAACCAAACATTTTACTGTTAAAAAAAACAATTATTATTCTTATTCTTATGCTGGAACCAAACATTTTACTGTTAAAAAACCAATTATTCTTATTCTTATGCTGGAACCAAACATTTTACTGTTAAAAAAACCAAGTATTCTTATTCTTATGCTGGAACCAAACATTTTACTGTTAAAAAACCAATTATTCTTATTCTTATGCTGGAACCAAACATTTTACTGTTAAAAACCCAATTATTCTTACTCTGACTTTTGTGTTTTTGTATCTATAAACATTATAAAATCAATTAAAGTAATTAAGTTCTCAGTAATGTTAATAATGATTATCATTTTATTCCTAACTATATTTTTTTAATTAAATCAACTTAATGTTGGAATGACTCTTAGTTATCTGACAACATCTTGGATAAACAAAAATTCTTAAGGACGTGTTACAAAAGTAAATTTAAAAAAAATACAAATAAATATTAATAAAATATACTTGTACGCATTTTTAAAGGCAATTACAATTTTGTTGGAGATGTTATTAGTCCGTACCGTAGTGTTTTTCACAAAATCAGAAGAAAAAAAACAGTTTTTGTTTTACTTTCATAACAAATTATTCTGTCATTAATTATATTTTTTAATGTGAAAATGTATTCAAAATTGATGCCAGGTGTGAGGAGGTAATCATGGCCGAATGAGCAACAGTTTTTGTGGAAGTAATTTCAAACTTCCATAACTTGGCTAAAAATAAACACAGTGCTGCCACAGTCTTAATAAATATAGAATTTACCAATCTTCTTAAAATATCATGATATATGAATGCGAAATACAACTAAAGTTATAATAATCAGGCACAAATTTCAATGAGAATGACACCAAAAGTTCCGGACCCAAAACCAATGCGCAGTACTGCTGTGAACATAAGCGTGAACAAACATCTGGCGAGACAGGATTAAGCATGGTTGTGGATTACGTTACTGATACGATAGATATCTACCAAGACCCATCGGATTCACTTCGCATACACAATTTGGCACCGAGATCCCAAAATTGGACTTGTACCGGAGCCAATAACTAATAAAAAAAAACATTCTTAAACAACGGATTTCAGCGACAAATGTGTTATGACTGTGGTTCAAAAATGACTTGAAGCTTATTGATAGACGCATCACTGGAGCACTGCAAGAAGAGTTCTCATCAGTGGATCTGATTAATTTTAACAACTGTAAGATGCAATGATCTAAGGATTGGATTTCAATGTTGACTAACGTTTTCATATAGTCGCCGATCCTATACCCCATACTCCTTTGACAAAATACTTGATTACAAACAAAATTGTAATTTTATTTTAATATACAGTGCACTAGAAATGAGAGGCATTTTCTATAGTTGAAATTTTTTTCCGGTATCAACAAGTACCCATTATAACTAGTTATCATTTATTTCCAGTATCAGTTACTGGACTTAGGAGTTACTATTTACAACTTTGTAAGCAGTAATGAATATTGTTATCATAGTTTTTTTTTCTTCCGGTACGGGTAACGGTTTGAATTGACAAAAGATGTACAATGCTGAACATATAAACATATCTTCTCAACGGCCCAACTCTCTCTCTCTCTCCCACCACCTCCAACAATGTAATTTATCGTTATCGGTTCTTTTATAACCATTCAGATCTTAAGTATTTTTAGTTTCTTATGCCAGTTAGAGGTGTCAGATATTTTGGTATTATTTCGTCAGTGATAGCTCTTAAATTCCTTTGCCGTTATACCCTAACAAGATTTGAGTTGTATATCTCCGTTTTAGTATTTTTATTATGATGGACAATAAAGAAGAAAAATGTGAAATTTGTTTAGAATTTTTACCTCTAAATTTGGATTGGTAAGTCAGTTTAATACATATATTTTATTGAATAAAAATAAGTTTTTTCCAATTTTGTTTCATCTTTAAATAAGTAATATTATAAAATAATAATTTTGTTTTACAATATTGTTTAATTCATTATTTGCTGGCATACAATTTTAATTGAAATTTTATTCTATTAGATTTAATAAAATGTGATAATTTAATGCTCGCCAGTAAAACGTTGCTGATGTAGGGTAAAAATCAGTATTTTGCGGAAATGGAAAAAAATGTTTAAAATATCCCAAAAATCTCAATATACAAATTATTAATTTTATATCACTAAAATGTTCCTGGATTAAAGTAAAAACACGTATAACTGCTTTGTTACAAAAGTTCAAAGGTATGGAAAACAGTTGAATTCAGTTCGGAATAATTTTCAATTAAAACATGTTTTTTAGTAAAAAATAAAATATAAAAATTTTTTATGTACACGCTGCGTCACATGCCGTGGTGACAAAGCTATGCCTGATGCACGCTCTGTATTATTTTCAAATAATGAAAATAGTTTAGTTATAATATAAAATAAAGATATTTAAAAGAGACGAAATAAATTTATAAATTATAAGTTATTTATTATAACTGTTACAATAACATACAAATATACACACCTTAGACATGCGGAAAAAGGTTAGTTGTGATATACATCCAAACAAAAACAAAATATTAAAAAAAAAACAACGCAAATTTTAAACTTTTAGTTAAATTTTAAACAGTCTACATGAAGTGTATACATTTAAATAAGTTTTTTAGTACAATAAATGTAAAAATCTGAATAGTTGAAGAAACAAATGTCAATTTACCTTAGAAATGCGAAAAAAAGTTATGGACACTTTGTTCTCAAATATCTGTTTAAAAACTGTGTTTTTTGTTTTGAATTATAAAGTGGGACTCATTTCAGATTTTTACATCAAATTTCGGTTAAAAAAACAACATTTTACACTATACTGGAACGCAAAATTATAATTCACTTATTTTACCGGAACTGCTATTTTACACTAATTTTACCTAATTGGCAGACGCCAAATTAGAAGGAAACACCTCAAATACTTATCAGTTTACAAATACAGTAAGACCTCGATAATCCGGCACGCTCGGGGATCCAGTGATGCCGGATTATCGAATATGCCGGATTATCGAGGCCTTCCTTTAAAATAGTTTAAACCTGGAATAAAATATAAATAAACGCACATGTACTATATATACATATATATTATTGGGTTGCTAAAGAGGTGTTACTACACACAAACAAAAACGTAAATTACACGTTAAACTACATAACAATGACTGCGTAGAGAGATTGCCGCTAACTGATGGGCCTCAGGTAGGGACCGTTCCATTCCCCTTCGTTGTTGGCTTCCATATTGACGTGATGGAGGTTTGCTATTTTTACTCCAGCCTGTCACAAATTCTTGAACCCATTTCCCTTCCAAACCGTGTAAAGCAATTTTACATCGAACAACTATTTACAAGAAATTCAATCTTTTTCGAAAGACTTCAATTTCTTAAAATAATCTTCATTACGTGGAAAATACGTTCAACAAAATACTGTCAGCAACAAAAGTTTTAATCGGTCCCTTTAACCGGGAACGTTTTTAAAGTATGACGATAGCACATTGTTTTGAATCGGTTCGATTTTTAGGAGAAATGTTGATTGAAATGTTTATTGAGTTTATTGAGCAGTAGATTTTTACACGCTGTTTTTGACGGATGCGGAGCCAACAGACAGTTTAGACCGGGCCTAAATCACTTAATAGTTACAAAAACTGCCATTTTTAATGAGTGTCAATTTTCTAGATGATGGATGCCGAACTATCCGGGTCTGCCGGACTATCGAGTGCCGGATTATTGAGGTCTTACTGTATACTTGAAAAAAAAAAAAACATTTATGAGGTTGAGGATTTCTGAACGTGATCATAAAACTTGTTACTCCATGTATCACCCACTATCCCTTCCTGCATTATCTAACTTCCCCGTTTATGGGGCCTCTAATATTAGGCAGTAAAGATCCCTCAAAGTACCTGTAAATGCAAGAAGTTGATGTGGTAGATGATTTCCATGTGTCTTGGCAGGATAGACTGCAGCAGGGAACAAGGCCATCTCTCCAGAGCCTCAGGCAATACTGTGTGGTTTGTGTATGCGCACGTCTTTGTGGTAATCTCCCAAGCCTAAACACAAAACAATAATTTATCATTCAATAGTTTTGTCTGCGGAGGAACAAAAAAATTTCTGTTACATTTCCCTAACACTTCCACTCCCGACAAATAAAAATTAACTTAGAAAACTCAATGATGATCCTTCGAAGCGGAGGAAAATTGCTCTCAATGTATCGATACTGTGGATCCCGATATATCGGTGATATCGATATACAGTACAGTCTCTATAATCCGGCCGTGCGCTACACCTGAACATCCAGTAATCCGGCGCTCAGAGAGCGACGACAGGTCATTCAACTTTCAAATCCCTGCATGTGTGTGTTAGTTTTTACTGTACAACATAAACAGCCATTGTGGCGTCGTTTGCTCGTGTATATCAGTAGTGATTGTGTGTCTGTTCTGTGTATTATTATAATGTAGTGCAATGTCAGAAAAACATAAACACGTCACATTAACTTTGGATAAAAAGTATGAAATTTTAAAACGTTTGCAAAAATGTGACAAGTTATCTAATTTAGCTAAGAAGTACACCAGCTGTGCAACAATACATAACATAAAAAAGAAAAAGAACAAAATTGAGTCGTTCTTCAAGAGTAGTGAATCATCTTGTGGATGATCTTGACCAAGGTTGTTAGAGAAGAAGGTTGACGCATTAGACCGTTTTCGTGGTTCAAGCCAGCCAAGTGCGGTGACGTCACGCAGTGACCGGCCTTCCGATAAGTCGCACTAGCTCTGGCTGTTAATAAGCAATGCTTGGCATCTGTTCACACAGTACACATTGTATAATGTTTGTTGATGTGCATATTTGTTGTTGTAATAATGTTGACAGTGCATATCTGTGTTTGTAATATATAGACAGCGAATATTTAGTTTGTGTTATTATTTTGTCAATTTGCCTTTAATTTGTAAGTGATTACACTTCTCGAATATGGAATGAATACAGTATGAAAACTTCAGCTAAAATGAGACTTAATAACAGTGCTCAATAAACAAATTATCTCTTATTTTTTATATAGCTAAAATACAAATTACCTCTTCTATAACGTAATTAAAGACCCTAGAAGAATTATACTGCAACTTTACATTTACTTTACTCATGATGCCTGTCGAAAAATAATTTTCTTCGGTCTATGGTTACCAAATTGAACAAACACTTCATATAAACCTAAATAACTAGCGTATACGATATTATAAAATGTTCTTTCCATTTTGTAAAAGTATTTTTACTTTACAATACTTTTAATTAATACTTTTACATTTATGTAAGTATTATTACATGTGTTTCAATTAGTTTGGTATGTTTTGTTCATTGGCTGCCCGTCAATTGTTTCCGTCAAGGTATGTTTGTTGACTAATTGAAATCAATTAAAAATAAAGAATTCAGAGAGAAGAGCGTCTTCTTTTTCAACCGATATATCTACAGACTGGTAAATCACAGTCTTAGCTGGAATTGCAGATCGAACAGATACGACTTTAACATGCGCAAGCATAGATCGGGATAAATTTGATCAGCTTTACGCATTTAAATATTTCCTTAAAATTAATAAATGCCAAATTTCAGATTTCTTTCTTTAAGGAAAGAATACCAACTAATATATATAGTTTTTAGAGGTTGTTATCACATTTTCACCCCTTAGCAGCACGTAATAAAATGTAAGACTGGTTTACTTTTGATGTGTTTTTTAAGGAATAAATGTACAAAATTTCAGCTTTCTAGCTTTAAGGAAAGTATAACAAACAACATTAATTTTTTCAGGGGTTGTTTCAACCCTTAAAGGCCAAATATTTTAAAATGATTTCTTAGTGCGTCTCTAGTGCCTATGAGCATACGTGTACCAAATTTCACGTTCTTCAACGTTATTCAATTAATATTTATAGTTTTAGGGATTTTTAATACTTTTCAATCCCTTAGCAGAACGTTACAAACTGTAAAACTGGTTTATTTTATATGCAACTTGTAAGAAAATAACGTACAAAATTTCAGCTCTCTAGCTTTCAGGAAAGTATAAAAATTAATATTAATTGTTTTAGGGGTTGTTGCAACATTTTCACCCCTTAGCAGAAAGTGACAAAAAGTAAAACTGGTTCACTTTTTATATATGATTTTAAGAAATAAATGTACAAAATTTCAGATTTCTAGTTTTAAGGAAAGTAAACACATAATATGTATAGTTTTAGGGGTTGCTTCAATACTTTAAGGCCATATATTTTAAAATCCTTTCTTAGTGCGCCTCTAGCACCTTAGAACAATACAATTTGTGTACCAAATTCCACGTTCCTAGGCCGTATGGTTTTTGAGATATAAAACAAACAATATTTATGGTTTCAGGGGT
>JAGFPH010001162.1:61041-73683 GCA_018207615.1 Philaenus spumarius
AAACAAACAATATTTATGGTTTCAGGGGTTGTTTCAACCCTTAAACGAGAAATATTTTAAAATCCTTTTTTAGTGCGCCTCTAGCACCTATGAGTAATAAATAAAATTTGCGTACCAAATTCCATGTTCATAGACCGTATGGTTTTTGAGATATAAAACAAACAATATTTAAGGTTTTAGGGGTTGTTTCAACCCTTAAACGCTAAATATTGAAAAATTCTTTCTTAGTGCAAATCTAGGGCCTGTGAGCAATATGTGTACCAAATTCCACATTCCTAAGCCATATGGTATTTGAGATATAAAACAAACAATATTTATGGTTTTAGGGGTTGTTTCAACACTTAAACGCTTAGGCCTAATATTAAAAAAATATTAGGCCAGTATAGATGCACGAAAGGTTTTGAAAAATTTGGAAAAAATTCCCAAAAAATCAGTTATTATTTTTTTTATAAAAAAAGGCTCTAACGATTTTGATAAAATTTATCTTATTTGTAGCCCTTAATGAACCCTACCAAATGTAGCAAGAAGCAGATGGCTGTGCCTGGTCACTGCGTGACGTCAAAGCTACCAGGCATTGTGGACTGCAGTGCGAGGCGGGAATGCGTCAAAATATATACTCCATGAACCTTGGATCTTGACTACCTGACAACAGATGACGTAGACGCCTAACTCCTTCGTGCCACTTTTGATATGACGGTGATCTCAAATAATCTGAAAACGCTGTTGGTGTTTCAGACCTTTTACAGCTCTGAAAGTTTTCAACACTCCAATCTCGTTGGCTGAGCAAAATGGTGCTTCCACATCTGATATCAAAACACTAAAGAGACCACAGGAAAACGTGTTGAGGCTTTCCTTCAATTCAAAAAAGCAACAAACCATACACAAATATTTTTTCACTGTGAAAATTTAAACATTTTGTAGTTTAATTTACTTTATTGTACTGTACTTTTTTGAAATTAAACATTTTATTCTTGTTTTTCTTCACACTATGCTCGTTGCAGATGTTGCTTGATTCAAAATGTTTTCTACTCGCCCCAACATATATAACATTAACAATACAATTTATGTTTAGTTTTCACAGTAAATGAATTATCTGGTTCTTTAAGCTATTTTTAGAAAATCTGTTTTATTAAAAAACCTAACCCATTTAGAAGTATGGTCAATTTTATTTGTAAAATGTATACAATTCTTTCGATATATCGAACACCGATAAACGATATTTTCAATCCGATATTTTTTAGGTATTGATACACATTATGTTTTTAAAACACGATATATCCATATTTAAAAACATTTGCCATCACCAACACTAGGTTTACAATGAGGCCGAGATAGAATGCTTAAATAATTACAACTAACAGCCGAATAAAGTAGTGTATCGAACATTTATAATAAATAAGCATGTACCTCTGTCAGCAAAATAGTCATGTTTTAATGAGGTGCAAAAATCGCTGATATGTTTCGCAGAACTAGTCCGGGGCTATAAACAGTATAACCAATTTGAACAACTTTTGCGGTTTATTGCTAAATGTATATTTCTATTACGAAATAACACACAAAATTATATTTTACATTTAGAACTCAGTTTAGACAAATTGGTTTTCTATACTTTTAAATTCCATATTAATTATGTAATGAGAGCGTTAGGCACGTCGGAGGACTGGCTACCAAACTATTTTGAAAAAGATGCCAAAGCCAAGAACTTGTTTTGGTTTAGGGAATGGGAAATTTTATCAAGTAAACATGCCGAGCCGTTTATAAAAGAATGTCTGACTTAAGGAAGTTGAAAGGTCAGATGTTTGCTGTAGTCGAAGCTATTTGTTGTTGCAGTAAACAAGAGAGTTTATTTGCTGCGATGAGCCGTTGCCATCCTGTTTATAAAACATTAGATTTGGAACTAGGTAAATTAAAACTTATGTAAATGATTTTTTAAATAATTAAAAAAAATAGATAGTAAAATGTAGGAGGGAATTATTATACTTAAACAGATCACGGGCAGAGGAGGGGATTTTGATTGTTCTTTATGCAATTTACAGGAAAAATATAACGTTTTCCATTATTTTGCTCGGTGTCCTATATTAAAGGCAATTCGAAGACGTTGCATCGGAAGGTTTTTATTGTCCAGGGATGAATTTGTGCAATATCTTAATGGAATGTTTGTTAAATATATCTAAGAAGTATGGTGCAATATAGGTGGGGATTAATACAAGAATTTAATTACTAAGCATATAGCCGGGGAAATTTATTAATTAAGTTGTTTGTATAAATAAAATATATTTGTTTAGTTGTCTGAGTGTCTATAGTATTGCTGCATGTATGAATGTAGTATTGCTGATTGTATTAATGTATATGTATAAAATATGTATGTAGTATAATATAGTTTATATCAGATTTAAATAGTTTAACCTTTAAAATCTTTTACCAACCTGAAGCACAAATAGTAATGTTAAAAACCTTACCACAATCTAATAAACCATAGTTTTAATTATTATTATATCCACTGCCAACAACATAATTTTAAAACATTACTGATATTTCATAGACAGCCGATGATTACTATGAATGAAAAATAGAGGTTATTCACTTATTAGCAGCTTTGTCGATGTTTTTTTGTTCAGCAAAAACTCACTACTTGTTGTGGATAAAAAGCTTCTCTTTAAGTTTAGTGCTGTTTTTGAGTTTTGGAAAGTAAATAACAGTTTACCTTATCCCAAGGGAGTTTCTCCACGTCTAACAGTATCCTCATTAACTCAGGAATAGCGAGGGAAGGGTGGGTATCA
Source organism: Philaenus spumarius (assembly GCA_018207615.1). Classification (NCBI taxonomy): domain Eukaryota; kingdom Metazoa; phylum Arthropoda; class Insecta; order Hemiptera; family Aphrophoridae; genus Philaenus; species Philaenus spumarius. The sequence goes on from JAGFPH010001162.1 coordinate 63,822, forward strand.
TTCAACTGGATAGCGACCTTCTCCGGGAACTGATCTAATGAAGTGCGCACGGCATCTCGAGAGCCAAATTTAGAAGCCTTGAAACGACGGATGATGTCCTGCAACAAAACAAAAGTGAAAACCTACTCTCAAATTTACAGAGAAATACAATTTCACCACAAAATCATTTTAATAAAAAATATCCGTTACTATTTAATTTTTACAAGTAAAAGCTTCTATTCAGAAGATACAGAAATAAATTGGTTTTGTAGTTGAACTAGTGAATTTATTAGTTGGCTTGAAAATATACTTACAGAACAGGTTTAATAATTTTAAAAAGTATAAAAAAAAGAATTTCAGATTTTCGACTTGCTTAATTGTACTTCCAAATTTACTAAGGAAAAAAGATAAAATCTACTTTATATGCTCTTACATTAAACATTTTTTAAATAGTTTTTAAGAAAAATTCATCTTTTATACATAATGTTTATGTAAGATTGTTCCGGTGTAAAACATGTGAGATATTATTTGCAATCGTGTTCTATTTATCTCAAGAAAAAAAAAACTTCAGATATTGAAGTGAATTAAATTGTCCTTAGAAACAGGGAGGTCAAAATGTTAAATCAATTTGAACGGGACTAAAATTGGACCACTAGGTTATAAAATACAAGTCAAGATTAAAATATGGAACACTTTTCGAGACTTCTGTTCATGTTAAAAAAAAAATAATTATCAAAAATTATAAATTATAAATTTATGTGGGGTACAAAACCTCCCAATTTTTCTTTATGTTTAGAGTACTATCATGTATATTTTTAGCCCTCAATAAAACCATTCAAACATTTATGGGTTCAAGGCAAAAAAACTTGAATTATTACTTGTTTGATTACGCTACATTTAAAACTGTTAAGAGAATGATTGTGTCACTTGGACATCCTTCTCACCTGAAGCGTAGCAGCGCACATGAAATACTCCTGCTTGAGACGCAGCTCCTTGCCTTCAAAGAAGTTGTCATTGGGATACAATACTCTGGTTATGTTCTCTGCCAAGTTCCTGTCAATAACAGCTTGGATGTAGTCACCATCATTGACTGTAGAACAGGACAAACCAAAATTTAGCGCACTTTTTCATTTCCTAAACTAGTGTGGGATAAAATCAGAACAGACAAATATTACTGGGGAATTTTTATGTTTGGAACTTTGTTTGCACAGCATCATTGTTCTGTACACATAGGACTAATAGAAAAAGATGAGTGGAATAGCCTATATCAATAATCAAGATGAAACCTTGGACAGCCCAAACTATGAAGTATTTGAGACACATCCGAGTGCCCATAACAAAATATTTTATTTATATGTTAAAAGAAGACAAAATTATTTAGCAACAATAAAATACAGGGGTTTCATAAAGAATATTGGCGCTTTAAAGCTTTGTACTATTTATTAAATTTAACTTACAATTATAAACAATACATCAAATGAAAGAGCAACTCAAACAGTTTTGTTGGTAAATCTATGCGCATGCAATGTTTCCTCTGTCTTCCGTTAGAAAGCGCTAGTAGCAAAGATGGCAACCAGTGAGCAGAAAGGTTTTTATGTTTTAGTTTGCAAGAACTGAATCTGTAATTACAGTGCAACATATTTTCCGTATTAATTTCAAATGTAATCCTCCAAATGATAATAACATCCATAGATGTTATCATCAGTTTGAAGAAACCGGATGTCTTTGCAAATGGAAGACTACGGTACGTCCAAGAGTGACTGAAGAAGATGTTGAAAGAGTGAGAGAGTTTTTCAAGTGCTAGCCCCAAGAAATGAGTTTGGAAGGCTTGCCATGAATTAGCAATTCCAGTGACGTCTGTGTGGTCCTTAACGTTTGCAGTTGTTACAAGCACTAAAGCCTAAAAACTACGGTTTACGTGCCAACGATTTGTTGCTGCAAGATGATGAAGATTTTCTGGATCGTGTCGTCTCCACTGATGATTCGACTTTCCTGAAGGGGACGTGTGAACACTCATAATTGCGCATCTGGGGGTCAGCAAATCCCTACGAGATGGTACAGTTGCAACGAGACTCCTCTAAATTGAATGTTTTCTGTACCATATCCCGGCGGAAAGTTTATGGGTCTTTCTTTTTGGCTGAAGCAACCAATGTTTCTTATCGTGACGCCATGCGATTTTTACCTTTGAGGGTTCATAAAGGATCATGCCTCTGCTACCAACTGACCTACCCGACCTAAGAAACAGGATTAAAGCAGTTTTTGCAACAATTACTCCAGACACAATGAACAAGGTTTGGGATGAACTCAGCTATCGACTTGATGTGTGCTGCATGTCGAATGATGCTCAAATTGAACACTTGTATGAAAAACTGTTTGAGTTGCTCTTACATTTGATGTATTCTTTATAATTGTAAGTTAAATGTAATAAATACTACAAAACCTTAACACCCCGATATTCATTTTGAAACACCCGGTGTTTGTATTTATTACCTTTTTTTTTAAAAACGTTAAGTTTTAAAAAGTTACATATTAAGCCAATATATAAAAAATTAAGCCAACATAAACCACTTTACAAAAAACCTTGAAAAAAAAGTTAAAACTACTTTAATGGGAGTTGAACCATTCTCTCATTCTGTTCTCAAGGTCAATTTTAGAAATCATGCACTCTGTTGATCAATCTAAAACACATCACCATTTTTATATCAGTTTTTTTTTTCAATTATGTTGGTAATTAAAGAGGCATACTATAATATTAATACACAATAACATGTAAGGAATATAGTTTTGTGGATTGACAGTATTACTTGAAAAGTATGGCTTTTTGTTCAGATGTTAGTCTAAAGAGTACTTTTTAAGTGATTGAAAAAACCTCGTCCATCTCGTCTTGCCTTCTCGCCCCTTCCACTACACTACTTGACCAATGATAATCCTATACATCCTAAAAATAAAAAATAAAACTGAGCTTGCAGTTAAGCTTACATGAAAAACAATAGTTTTGCTATCGACCGCTAGCTGGCTGAACGCCGACGTTGTATACAAGTAGGAATTAGTAAAAAACCTGAGAAATAAAAATTTAACAAAAAAGGAAAAAAGAGGCTAAATATTCTCTACATCCAAGTCGTTTAGCTGTGGATAATGCTAAAAGATTCTTCGATCGTTATATCGAATAATACATAAAACTAAAAATTATATATTTAAAAAATGGTTTATTTATATTAATAATTCTATTGAAACAGTTAGGACAAAGCCCGTGAGGTTTCACCTTTTTATGCTTTAGGCATCAATAGTTTATTTATTTAAGCTTTATTGTATAGATAAATAAGTTTTTAGACAAGAAACAAAATTTTCGATTGGTAATAGTAAAAATGAGTTGACAAAAATGATTGAAAATGTAATAATTTTATTTAAATAACTCTTCCAATGCTTATGTGAAAAGTTTTTTACGTTTCATGTTAAATAATAATTGGCTTAAATAATAAAAATATACAATATTTACAGCTACAATTTGAAAGGAAAGTAAATTTACTCTAAAATAAATTTTGAACAAATTTACCACATTTGGAATACCATAACTTTGCTATCTGAATTTAGCACACCCTGTGAATAGAGGTGTGCATGATTTTTTAGACACTGTTACATTTTTAAATCTAAATTAAAACTGAATCAAGTTTTTTTTTTTGATGACGTATAGGTCAATGTTAAACGTTCTTAAATAATTCCAGCATACAAAATACACTTACAGAACTTTAAGTTGAACTCGACGGGAGATTTGGCAGACCATAGTCGCAGTGTGTTTACTACGTTGTTTCCATATCCTGGAATGGGATTGTCGTAAGGCATCGCAAAGATTACCTAAAGACAAATTAAACAATTATATATTTAAAAGAAAACCCAATATATTAAACATATATTAAAGACAGTTTTCCTTCAACTAAATAGGACTGTTTTAATTTCTTAAAATATTTTAAAGAAATATATTTATTTTAATATTGTACTAATTAAATTGTCTTCCACTTACGAGGTGTAATCAAAAAAATACGAGGAATGAATTTTTATAGCAGCAACTGCTGAAGCTACATCCATTTGATCTAATATGTCTAAAAGCCTGATCTTTTGAGACAGGCAGTGTCGAGTTTTAACACACTCTGACTTGTCAGTTAGCTTCCAGAGGCGCTAGAGTAAGGTAGAGTTTACCGTGTCTGTCGTACATTATGGATTTCTAACAACTCATTAATAATACATTTTAGTTCAAGTTGAAAAAAAATGCCAAAGAAACTCATGAAATTTTAAAATCAGTGTATGGCGGTAATGTGATGACTCTGAAGACTGTTTATAAGTGGTATGAGCGTTTTAAAAGCGGAAATGAGTCGGTTGAAGACGAGGAACGATCGGGACGTCCTTTGACCTCAAAAACAGATTAAAACATACAAAAAGTGGCCAAACTTGTTCATTCAAACAGGCGAATGACTATTCGAGAGCTTACCAAGAACTTAACATCTCTTACGGGTCCATGCAAAGCATTTTAACTGATAATTTGCAAATGAGATGAGTGAGTGCAAAATTTGTTACTAGTCTTTTGACTGATGAACAGAAGGAAAATGTGTCCCAGTTTGCACGGAATTGAAGGATCTGGACTTCATGGTCAAAATTGTAACTGGAGATGGAAGATGGGTCTATGGCTATGACCCTAATACAAAAATTATGAGTTCTCAATGGAAAACCAGTATTTCCCCTCGCCCTAAAAAGGTACATCAGTCAAAGTCAAACATCAAGGTCTTGCTCATTGTTTTCTCGATTGTGAGAGTAAAGTGCGATCAGAGTTATTTCCAAGGGGAACAACTGTAAACTGCGAATTTTACAAGGAGGTACTGGAACTGGAAATGTGTAAATAAAGAGACAAGAAACATAGGCCAATGGCTACCTTCTTCATCATGTGTTCAAAAGTGTTCCTGTCTATCCACATCCGCCTTACTCACCAGATTTAGCACCATGCAACTTCTGGCTCTTCCCTAAAGTAGTCAAAAATGTGCTGAAAGGAAAACGTTTTGACACCATTCCTGACATTGAGATGGCCGCGACCCAGCAGATGAAAGCAATTCCGAAAGAAGCCTTCCAGAAATGCTTAAAGTCATGGATTCAACATTGGGACAAGTGCATCGCTAGCCAAGGGCAGTACTTTGAAGGAGATTAATTCAAATTCTATGTAAGCTTATTACTTTGTTTGTAATACAATTAATCACTGCATTTTTTTATATCACACCTCATAACTGTAGATAAGCCTTTTGAGTCTTTGGCAGTTTTTGTTTATTATGCATTCAAAAATATATATGTAGTAAGAATAAATAAATATAGTAGAGTCCCGATATTTCGAGTTGAATGAGACACCGAGCGTACCTCGGATTGCGAAAAACTCGAATTACACGGAATATGTAGAGGTTAAAATTAAACTACCATGTATAGTCCTCGTATAACCGCAAAAATGGAAGTTGCACTAAATATACACTGTTTTGTATTGAACACTGAAGTAAAAATGTAATTTTTTATACAGTACAAAAATATAAATTTACTTTTTAAAGAAATCATAAATAGTGTTTTGCTTAACTACACTGCAACATTTGCGAGCAGCGATGTCACACCATCGACAGTTGATAATACGCTATCGCTGCAGCAGCTTCGGGTTTTTGTTCAACTTAGAGTAACGCTGCATCCATATCAGCAATTAAACAAATCTCGCACACAATACAGTAGTGGGACTGATTTATTTTTTAACACGCTCGGATTGGTATCAAGTGGCCGTGTAAGAAAGGGGTGGAGAATACGGCAGTGGCGGGAAAAGTTTAGTTCAATGGTATTTTTTTATACTTAAGAAGCTATTTGCAGCTTGAATTACACGAAACCTTGGATTATCGCAACTCGAATTACCGGGACTCTACTGTAAATTTAAAAAATTAGTTTGTGAATAGTTCTTAAAAATTATAAATTACAATGAAAAATTATAACAGTATAAACATTTATACTTTTTACCCTATTTGTTTACAACAAAATTATAATCTACAGATGGAAACTAGCCTAATTTATTGAAAACAATTAGAAATAAACTACACTTGCCTGAGTATCAACCCACTTCTTGCCTTCAGAAGTTTCTTCTACTCTGCCGTAGAAGTTTACTGGGAGCATAAACTCTGGACGAGCTTTTTCCCAAGGGTTACCAAACCTGAGCCAATCGTCAGGTTCCTCTGTCTACAAGGAAATAAAATAAAAGTGTATAATTCAGTTTAAAATATAAACTAAATTATAAAGAGAAAAAGTTTGTTCATTATTTTTTAACTAAAAAAAATACTTTTTTATGAAACATTTACTTAATTATTAATTGATAAACATTTATGACGTGCTTGAATGACATAGGATATGGCTCAAAATGCTTTTCAAAATGGGACTGAACAGTTATTGAAATAGACAAACATGTTTTAGAAAAAGTGTTGGCAATGAAAAGATTTACAAAAAAGTCCTTTCAACATTTATACTACATACTACATGTATTTCTGTTGATAACGTAACTGAATTAATACAAACCTACAGTGATAAATAAGGTATCAGCACATTGTATTTTCACTGAATTATGATACATCATACTCAGTATTCATTAAAACACATCAATCAAAATTTAAGCTAAAAGAAGAATTTATAATCTTTTGCTTCCAATGTGAAAACATTCCATAATTTCAATTTAAGAATATTAATTTAAAAGATGAAGTATAAATAATTAAAGGTCAAAACAATCCTGACCTACGTCAAGTTAATAAACGCACATCAGCGAGCCAAGCGATGATATGGAGAACTAACATAGTCTAAATAAGACCGACCACAAACGACATTTTAAACCAAATTAAGAATTTCTAAACATTGTGGCTGGTAAAATTTATAATAATCACAGTCTAAATAACCCAATAGATCCATGAACATAAATAGATTTGGATTACACCAATAATGGATTTTAATAAGCTTTTCAATGGTACATTGCATGACCTACATTTACATTTGAAATTGTTTACCCCCCAACCTCTCTCAAGCTCCCCAAAATCATAAAGGTTCAGATATGTAAAAAAAAAATTGACCTGTTATGCAACACAAGATATATACAAAGTATTATTAACTTATTTTCAATAACAAAAATAATAAAGGGTGTTAAAGGGACTTTATGAACACTCTATAGGCCTACATTTATGTACTAAAATCAAACAATAGCAAAGCATTGCCGGGTCCACTAAGTAGTATATAATAATTTAGCCCATAAATTTCATATATATTATTTCTGTTGTCAACATTCCTTTTTCAACTATACAAAGAGTTCAGCCTTGAATGAAGTATAAATGGATAGGATTTGTACATACTTTTGTTATAGCATATTGAGTATGATTTTATTATTATTTATTAATAATTTCTTTTGTTGGGCATATTTTAACAACCCGAAAAGAATAAATTATCTTTTTGGGGAGAAGTTGTGAATGAGCAAAAGTTTTGCACAGGCTTACTGGAACCATTTTCAAATTCCCATGAGGGAATAACCAAGAGAGGAGGCACGATTACCTAAGGCCCACCTTATAGTAGTATTAGAGTGTCCAACTTATAAACAATAAAATACATATGCTAATGTGTTCTAACAAATGTAAACAAAAAAATAGTCCCTCTAAACCAACCAAATTGGGTTGGATTCATTTTGCTCAGTCTTTTATTTACCTGTTCGCCGTACTTAATCTTTTGAGCAAAGATACCATACTCATAACGTAGACCATAACCGTAAGCAGCGAGCCCCAGAGTAGCCATCGAGTCAAGGAAACACGCAGCCAGACGTCCAAGTCCACCATTGCCGAGACCTGCATCTTCTTCCAAGTCTTCCAACTCTTCTATGTCCAAACCAAGCTGCAATATATTGTTGTATTAATAGACAAACTTCGACTAAGCACACATTTATCATAAAACAAAAATACATGCACTTGAAAAGATATAAGTATATGGTTCTACTTCATTAAAGATAAAAACACTTTGTTTTATAGCAGTCATTGACTTATTAATTGTGCATTTAATTGATCGTTTACATAATACTGAGTGGCTTTGTTACTAACTGAATAGGTTTAATTTTTTTAAACTTATTCATATATTGTCATTAAACAGTGTACAAAAGATACGGTACGGTAAGTAATATCTATGTAATGGGTTTAAATTAAAGTGTTACAGTTAAATACAGCCGAAAATATGCATTTTATAGAAAAAATTTTCTGACAATAGTTTTATAGTTTTCTGGGGGAAACATTTTGGCTAAATTGGTTTTTTTTTTATAGCTAACCATAATATGGCTATATTATAGCCAACTATTTTTTTAAAATAGGAACTTCATTTTTTTACATATTCCTAAAGTTCATAAAAAAGTAAGAAACTTTTAAAGGAAAAATTTTTTGAGTTGACTTCTACTTATTAGATTTATTTATTAGACTTTGAATTCAAAATCAGAGCGGAAATTCCAAAATTCTTATTAAGTGATATTGCTAGGAATTAAAAGAAGGTATTGTTGTTTTAATAAACATAGATTTGACTGACTTTAAAATAACGCCCTAGTTTGTAAAAAGTGTTTACATAGGCCTACTAGTGATTGAATGTTTTTTTATTTGCTGATATTGTACTCTCCCATTATTAAAACTATTACCAAGATAAATTTTTATACACTTTTTTTTGCATTAAATAAATGTAATAAGAACAATTATGAATATTTTAAACATTTATCGTTTAAGAAGAGAGACAGTAAAATTGTGATATCTTTTTGAATTTGCACGGCAAAATTTTGAAGTGGGTGTAACTCAATAAGTAGAAGTCTAATAAAGAAATGTGACTTTTAAAAGAATCTTATTTTTGTATAAACTTTACAAATACGTAAAAAGTTGGCCCAGTTATGGTCAGCTATAAAAAAACCGAATTGAGCCAAAATGTTTCTAAAAAAAAACTATAAATTGTTTTTTTATAAGCAATTTTCGGCTGTATTTAACTGTAACACTTAAATTTGAACACCCAGTATATGTATATATATATATATATATATATATATATATAAATGGCTTTGTCCTGACTGACATAGAATCAACGCAGAGAAAAAACTAATCAAGATAGAAATACAAAAAATGTATGAATATTCTTATAGAGCAATAGACGCACTCATGATCAATATGTTAAATCTCAGAAACTTCACACATATTTTTAAAGCTAGAAATTAAATCGTTTATTTGAAGTTTGACCATTATTTGGTTCCCAATTAGAAGACGCAGTCACTGGCCTTTTGAATAAACTTTATAACGGTTTTACTTTACTGACACTGACCATAGGGAATACCTGAACTAATAACGTTTGGCTTCATCATTACAGTAGGTAAGACCTGTCACATCCGGACCCTCCTATAACCTGATGCATCTGCAAATAAATTTTTGTATTTTGGTTGTGTGGCAGATGGGGTTTAAAAGTGAAAGTTTCAACTAGAATAATGTTTGCGCGCCGCGCCTAGTCTATTCTTAGCGGGATGTGAACTTGGAAACGGTCAATAAACGTGTACAGTGTGTGAAGCAGACGAAAATCACAACTTTTTTCAAAAACTGATGTAGCCATTAGCGTCCCTGTACGGTACTATAAGTAAAATTTAATTTGTATATTACTGTGCCGAACTGTATTCCTACTGGTAATTTTTTTAAAGCTAGTGAGTTTATAAGTACAGTTCTGTACCTACATACTTTAAACATACTTTAGATATTTAATTACTGGGTTTGTTTAGTTATTACTGTACTGTAATAATTAAAATTGTGTTTTTACAATATAAACGGTTTTCTTTTAATGTTTACTTTTA
>JAGFPH010001162.1:79313-123086 GCA_018207615.1 Philaenus spumarius
ATACATTTAAAAAATAGAAACTGTAAAATGAACGGTTTATATAAATGAAGTCGTGCATTAAATGAAGGCAACCCAGACAGGTGGTTTATTGATTTAATTGTTTGGCCAGATAAAGCAACCTTTAAACTCAATAGAACAATTAACAGGCATAACTGTGTTTACTAGAGGGTAGTGAAAATCCACGCATAATGGAACAGAAGCCAGTAAATTTACCAGGCCTTAAATTTAAAAGTACGGTGTGGTCCATCTTCAATGGGTAAAGTTGGACCATTTTTCCAACTTAGGTACAGATAGTGCCAAGTAGCGTGAAGCGTCACTTGATCATGCGCTGTAACGTCTTACCCTCTCCTATTCGACTGTGAGTCTTTAGTACAGTCACCACCAAAAAGTTTTGATATACAATCAACACGACTACATAGCAGACATGAATTAGGTGGGGCAGGCGGCTCTGACTGTACTCCACCGCGAGAGGGGAAATGTGGTGGGAGCCGGTGTAGGAAACTTGCACACCCCCTCTTCGCGCTCCATCCTAATTGGCGCTATCTGTACCAAGTTTTTTTGCCAGTTAGGTACCACGAAAAATAAATATTAAAAATAGTGCTGTGTGTGGTACCATTTACCAGTTTAGGCGATGATTCAGAAGTTCCTGCTCAAGGTGGGATAAAACTATTCAACTAGATCCCAGAGTCTATAAAGTAATAGAAAATTTCCAAAATTTTAGAGACTTGAGAGTGTTGTTGTTGAGGGGTTGCTATTTTACTCTGTGAATGAATTATTAAATAGAACAAAATAGGCCTGCAATAAACTGTTTCCTAGATTTATGGTTTCTTTTTAATATCTGAATTTTATTATTGACTAGGGGCTTTGCCTATGCTCGCTTCGCTCCACAACCCCTGCGGTGACATATGGTGATGATAATGCAAACTCCAAATTCGCTAATTTTGGTTATAATTTTTACATTTTTTCAATTATTTAACCGCAATTTAAAAAACTTTTGGAATAAAAAGTAGCCTAAAAAATTCTCTGAATAGTCCTCTACATGGTAATGAACGTTTTGTCAAAATCGGTTCAGCCATTCCGGAGATTAGCCCGGCTAAACAAAGAGACAGCCAAAAAATGTATAAATGTGTGTTTAAGTTTTGGTATATAATAATATAACTATTATATAAGGGCCTACACTCTTTTCCTTTTTATAAAGCCCCACTAGTTGGAAGCCAATTTTTATAATATTTCTTACTCTATTATAATAGCCTATAGGTAATACAATTGAAACCTACTAAGTTCAGCCTCAATTATATTATCTTTGAAATAAGTACAAGTTTAATTTAACAAAATTTTGGTTTAATATAATTAAATCATTCATCTATTAATACATAAGGTTTATAATTTTGGTTTGATATAAGACATAAAGAAAGAATTGGATTTGTTTTATTTATAATGAGGAACATCTATTTCAAAGAATGTCTATTTCCGGTTTAGCTCAGTTCAGTATAACAATTTAAAAATTCATAAAATAAAGTTTGTTTTATCACAATAATAAATCATTTAGTTAAATTTAATTTTAATTCAAATTAATCTCGGGATAGGGGCACTCGTGCTGCTGAAATTATCCCAATCAAACATATACGCATTTATAAGTTCAAACATGAAGTTAACAATTAAGAAATGGCGTCGTAAGGAATTGGATTAGGAAAAAGGTAAAGTTTTTATTTTAAGTAATTTCCTTTAGGTATTGATCTTAATCACTGTTCTTTTAATACTTATCAGTTTTTGGTTGTACACATTGGTAAATATTGAGTTTTCGCACTTTTTGACTACACTTTTACAAAATAATTAACGGCGTCACTTCTTCATTCCATTAGTTACGTCCACCCACGCTTAGTTCTCAATTTACACTGACTTTGGCTTCTCTTTCAAACGATGTAGCTTGGTTCCTTTACTTCCGCCTATCTCGGAATCCGGAAATCTGTACTCATTCATTTAATTCGATGATTACGTTCACGTGATGTTACGTCACACATTCCTTTCTGCCGTTGCCATGGTTACGCGTTCTGACGTCAATGCTGTTTTCCTAATATGGCGTCTTTTTTCACTTGAAAATAGTTTTCGATGGATTTTATACCTAAAGTATTTCTTTGTTGATTAAAACAATTGTGGAATTAATTTGTTCTTGCGTTTAAAGCATAAAATTTATTTACTTGTAATAATTTTAATTCACCCGATCAAATAATTACTTCCTTTTGAATTTTAGTGTACGTTGTACTACTTGTGTCATATGTTAAACTAATTGTTGTGAATATTTTAAGAATAATAATAATCTACGGTATAAAATTAACTATTAATTATTTCATAAATATTTTCTTAAATTTAGAATATGTTCTATACATTGGATTATCGTGTTTTTGTTTATAATTTAAATTACATGGTAAATTATTGGTCTTTTACTCGACTCGTGTTTATAATGGTTTAGTTGCCTACAAAATATGGCTGACATAACTTAACTAAATACGTTTTTTAACCGTCTTGAGTTTTTACATAGTGTCTTTGACAAATTTTACATAACAAATAAATATAGTGTTTCTAATTTAGTATCTGACTTTCATTTCTTCATGGGGATTGGTACTGGTGTTTGTTTATATATTGACATAGCGTTCTCTAGGCTATAATACTAGACTGCTAGAAATGAATGTTTTTGTATTACTGAGATTTGAGACATTACAGGTAATGTGTGAATAACCATATAAGTTTGGAAAAAAGCTTATATTTTAAAATCGCAGACACTTCAATTTTATATGTAGTTATAGATTGATGTATAAATAACTGACTACAGTTAGTTATTTAGTTACGAATACTGATTATATTGATTTACAATATGGTACTAGAATTTAAAACGTTGTTTAAAAATGTAGAAAGTTTGTTGTAGCCTATAGTTTGAAATATTTATTGAATGAGTTTTTATAGATTTTTTAATTTATTACTAGAGAAGATAATTATAATGAAGGTTTTCACTATGGTCATAGATGGTATTTTGTAAAAATAAATAATAATGACGAGCTCCTACGCCGGGCTTAGTCCATTTTTGGCCAAATTGGGTTTTTTATTTTAGTTTCTATCTGAATGTAATGCTACTTGTTATAAAATCTGGCTTAAATCTGTGCACAGTTGTTTGCAATTTTTAAAGCGTAGATGATTATGATTGGTCAGACGGTGCACTGGAAGTGGGGGAAATACTAAAGGCGAGCTTGGCCAACAGCTAAGAGAGCTGCATCTCGTACAGTGTATGGCACATGCTGATATTTTTTTAAAACTTTAATAAGTTTTGAAGAAAAAGAGCAATCAACTTGAAACTGAAATGGTGCAACCTTCAAACCATGTTGATTGTGCCTGCAAAATGTTATCTACATCCATCAAGTAGTTTCAGAGGAGAAGAATTTATAAAATTTGCATGGAAGCTGGGAAGAAGGATTCGCCCAATAATTAGTATTCAGAAAAATCAAATGTATCATTAATATGTATTTTAATTCAAATATAAATAAGGAATAAACCCGCCCAATTGGATTTACAAAATATATACATACATTAAATTCTGTACAAACATGTACTCTTGATGGAAGTTGTTCGTGTTTCATAGTTTCATACCACGGGCGTCATTATTGGACTTAGTCAAAAATGGACTAAGGCTGGCGTAAGAGCTCGTCATTATTATTTATTTTTACAAAATACAATCTATGACCATAGTCAAAATTTTCATCATATTTATCTTCTCTAGTAATAAGTTAAAAAATCTATAAAAACTCATTCAATAAATATTTCAAACTACATAGGCTACAACAAACTTTCTACATTTTTAAACGTTTTAATTTCTAGTAGGTACCATAACTAACTGTAGTCAGTTATTTATACATCTATCTATAACTACATATAAAATTGAAGTGTCTGTGAGTGTCCCCCGATGCATCTCCCCAATATCTGAGATTTGTGTTTACGTCCCCCCTCAATATCTGAGATGTAAAAAAAATAATTTTGTAAAAAAAGGAACTATAAAATACTCTACAAATTTTACTTTTCTTTATATATTTTTTATTATTCATTATTATTATTTATCATCATCATTAGTGTTACTATTTATTAATTATCACTATTTAATAGGTTAAGGGTTAAGGTAAGAAAATGACGTAAGGTAATCATAAAAACAAAACGCAAAAGATCGCGACGCTGATGTAGGCGGAAACATGCTAGCAAACATGGGGACAACGCACCGACATTCCCTCATTCAGTCTGCTTCCACTCCACTTGTCAGTCTACAGCAGTTCAGTTAAACATAACCTTACATTTTAGTCGCACTTACCGTATTATCCTACTATAATCGGTATGAAAAAAAGTTACGTGCTTGTGCTTACAATTCTTGTGCGTAGTTAAAATTAAATAGTAAGATATTTTCAAATACCGTAATCATGAAGCGAATAAAAAAAGAAAACAATGAAAAACAAAAAGCTCGTTTTCACCTAATTTCATCTCAGAAATTAATTTTTGAGAAGTAATATTTTCAACACTCCGGGACCCCACTTTCAACTGACCCCCACAATAAAAAAACTGCTGATGATGCCCATGTTTAATACTTTCATTTTCATGTGATACTTGCTTCTTCAAAATCAACTTCCCTTCACCAAGGGATTATTGTATCCAATCCTTCTATTCCTCAGTAACTTTTCTTTTACTTCTATATTTTAAATATGTAATATCTATTTCTTAAATTTAAGTGAACACGATTTGTTATGATGGTGATTAATTGATGGTAGGTAGGATTGTAAAATTTTGTATGAATGAAGGTGAATGATAATAATATTCATTTTCATTTTAATTAATGATTTGAGTTTAAATATTTCATGTTCCTCAACAGTTTATGCAGACGGCACTTCTTTACTTGTAAGTCACAAGACATTTTTCAATTGGATAATGCAGCAGTTAGTGTTTTAAACGAAGCAAACGACGGGTTTGAGATAAATAGACAGTTTTTAATATTTTTTTAAACTAAAAAACTTTTAGTCACTCAACAAAATAAATATAAACACAATTTAAAGCCTGCATATGAAAAAGTTGTAACTTTGTTTGGTAACAAAATTGATAGTATGCTCTCCTGGACAGTGCATATAGATAATACTGCACGCCAACCCCGTTGGAACCTTCTGTACACATAATCATGTTATGTTTTCTTTATAATAAAGGTGTAGGATTAATAATAACCCCAAAGCTAAGATGGTAAATAATGTTAAATGTTCAAATCAAATTATTTCGAGTATTTTATAACAGCAGTTATAATAAAGGTTAAAAGAACCAGCAAGGCTTAGTCTTACACTTTAATAAAAACCTAACCTAAAAATTAGAAATACAAATAATTGCTTCAATGTTTGAAATCAGCTGTTAATGGAAATATTGGAGCAATTATCTGTTTTATCTGTTATTTTATTCAATTGGTTGCTAAGGTAATAAATGTGTTGGTTCATCAATCTAGGTATAACCTAAGATTTTTCCCCCGACTAAATTTACAAATATAGAAATAAAAAAAGTTTTTATCCAAATGAATTATAGCCTATGTTACTCAGGGATAGTGTAGCTTTTTATTAGTAAACAATTTTTTCAATTGGTTCAGTAGTTGAAATTTGTTTGTATGTAGGGGGGGTAATCTCAGTATTACAATTACAAATTTCAACTCTTTATAATATTAGTATAGATTAAGAAGAAGTTGTCAAGGCTGATTTATTTATTAGCCAATCTTAAGAGTCAAGTACCTTTTGAATACTGTATTTAAAAATGGCATACTTTGCTTTCTTTGAAATTATTTTAAGATATGGACTTTTTATCTAGGGAAATGGAATAGGAATACAACACAATTTTAATTCTTCAAAAAAAAAGCTTTGAGAAAATATTAACAACTTAGATAAATTTTAACATTGTAAGACACGGTTTGTTAAAACTGGTATTTTAACTGTTATAAACTTACATATTTTTTAAATAGAAGAACAATTTACAAATGTAGGCCTATCCTGTTAGAGGCCTAATTTGTGATTACATTACCAGATTTGGTCATATTCTTGAACAACCAAGACATAGATTGAATAAATCCAATTATCATTTAGCTTTAGGAATCAAACTGTTCAATAAACTGCCAGCCATTTGTCGAAGCTTGTCAAATGATGATTTATGTCATACTTTTTATGGTTGGCTAAAAATGCACCCATTTTATAACTTGGACGAATATTTAAGTTGTGAAATCAATATTTAGTAAGCCTGGGCCATCATTCTGTCATGTTAGTTTTAATGACTAAATTAAGCCTGTATGGGACGAAGTCTATTGCAATGTTGTACATGTATTAAAGGACCAATAAATTCTCTTCTGTAAACTATATTAGGAATCGTTTTGTTGATTAGGAAATGTTGAAATCATAAAAGCTTTTGAATTCTATTGTACACTGGCTGATATATAAATACCATCAAATAAATTGTCTGTGAAATTTTAAAATATTTACAGTAGATTTCTATTTTCTAATAATCAGAATAATTTGGAAGCTTCA
The DNA here is from genome assembly GCA_018207615.1 of Philaenus spumarius. Lineage (NCBI taxonomy): Eukaryota > Metazoa > Arthropoda > Insecta > Hemiptera > Aphrophoridae > Philaenus > Philaenus spumarius. The sequence continues at coordinate 85,886 of JAGFPH010001162.1, forward strand.
ATATTAAATTTATTAGACCAGGCAAAGTACTGAATAATAAATAAATTTTTGCCTACAGCTCCAATTTGGATGCAGTTTTCTGCATCGTGTTCAGAAAAATACCAGGGAAAAGTCTACATATGATCAGTTTTTTGAGAAAACGAAAATGCATCGCGGGTGCATAAAGTGCATAATTTTTTTAAAACCTCTAAAAGTGGATGAAAAGCTGGGGAAAATCGGTACTCGGGGGGTTTTTGGGGGCGATGATCTCATTTCTGACTGTGCGAAATGCCATTGGTGCACCGGGGGGGAGGAGGGGCGATGGGGGAATTTGTGATGATGCGACAGAGACTTGAAAATTGAAAACTCGGGGTTTTTTGGGAGCGCTGATTTCAATTCTGACCATGCACCCCCCCCCCCCCCCCCCCCCGGGGCAGTTCGCATGGTGAGAAATGAGATGAGCGCCCCCAAAAACTCCTGAGTACCGATTATTGCGCCTTTTCATTTATCCATTTTTATAGGTTTCAAAAAAATTATGCACTTGTGCATCCGGGATGCATTTCTGCTTTCTCCCGAAACTGGTCATATGTAGACTTTTTTGCTGGTATTTTTCTGAACACGATGCAGAAAACTGTATCCAAATCGGAGCTGTAGACAAAAATGTATTCATTCTGGTCGAAATCGTACTAGTTTCCCTGGTCTATAAGTAGGTAACCTTGGAATCAGTGAAATAATTTGATATTGGCCTGGTTATTATCTGAGACACTAGGCCTGCTTTAATTGTTAGAGATTAACTTATGTATATTTCAACCTTATCTAATAAAATTCACCTACAACAACCCACCTAACGTAATGTAATTATCAACGAACACCATTTAACAGCCATTGTTATCAATCACCATGTCTAAACGTACGTAATGACTATACTTGCACTAATTGGCACAAGTCCAACAACTATTGTGAAATGATAGTTTAGAAAGTGGTTTGAACTCAAATTTACCACAGTAAACAGGCATACTCTTTTCATTAGGTGTAGACCTTTCCTCAGTTTACCACTAATAACAGAAGACATCTTTTACGTCGTGCTCATCTACCAACTTTCAGCACAAAGCTTCCTCTTTATGGAAAATTGAAAACATTTTCTCACTAAAAATTCTATTAATAAAATTTATTTAGCAACAAAAATAACAAAAATCTATTTTAAACAAAAATTTAACTTCTCTGGCACAAAAGTGAGACAGTTAAAAATGGCAAATTAATGTTAAAACAAATTTCCATCCAGTTTTAACTTTTTTCGATTTGTGTAGAAAGATTTAGATGAAACAGATAGGCGGCTCAATTGGTGAAAACCAAGGTCAAAAAATATTAAATCATCTAAACACTGTATTGTCATTTACCTGAAAAAATGGGACGTATCCATGTAACTAGTATCTCCGGTGGTCGAAGTTAACCAATTGTGTTTGTAACGAAATTCAATTTGTTATTCATGTAAATTCATTAGAATTTATTTGGATGCAAATTCTTAATTCGTATCTTGAAGCTATACAAGGAAAAAAGCGGGGAAGGCCAAAGAGGAAGTTTGATGGAATTAATGATTAAATATTTTGTAAACATTTGAAATTATAAATTACAAGTGAAAAACATGAACGAAGACCCGGATTTAAACCCAGGGCCTTTACTATTCCGTGGTAACGCCCTGCCAACTAGCCACTCTATCACAAAAGATATTAGCAGAGCGTTACCACCGAATGGTAAAGGTTCTGGGTTCAAATCCCGGTCTTGGTCCATGTTTTTTCACTTATAATCTAGTAAAATTAACCCTTGCTGGGGGAGTGTATAAACAGAAAAAAATATTACAAAAATAACATTTGAAATTCCTTAGAAGTAAACAATTTAACTATTAAATGGAAGAATAATTTAACAAATAAATAAAGTTAAGTGATAATTCAATTTGAAAGAAATAACGCAAAGTATTTATTTGTACAATTTAAAAAATATATTTTCCATGCAGGGTAGGCTAACAGATACCTCATACAGCCATGAATGTGATCCAAATGCTTTCAATTTTTTGAAGCGCTTTGTATTGAAAACTCATGTACGTGTGTATGAAAAATATAAAGCCATGACGTACAAAAATATATTTTATTCCTAGCAACACAATTGTAGGTTAGGCCTAGTTTATTTTATTTTACCTGGATTAACAGCAACATACTGATTTTATTTTTGTGCATATACTTTATAACAGTAGGCTATCGATTGAATTACCTACGTTTCATTCCTCTCCTTTTATAATAAATAGGCTACTTAGAAAAGATACTTCAATTTTTGATGTTCACGTATCAATATAATTATGGTGGGGCCTACATATCACAGACCATAACTTGAAATGTTTTCCGAAAAAAATGTTCCTACAGCTTTTAAACTTTAAATTGTTAATAACTAAAGCCTTTACTCAATCGGAAATGATAACAAAATGATTTTGATAGTTCACCGTTTTATCTTTATTATAAAAATCGGAACAATGTCCTTTAACTTTTCCCTCGCAAGTTTGTCTTTCGCGATTAAGACTTTCAACCACGTATTTTTATTTAACCCTAGAACAAGCCTTAATCGGTATGTCGTTATTACTAGCGACACGTAATATTGACGAGTAACCTCTATACCTGTAATTTCCGGAAAATGATGAGTACATTAAAGCTACATATACAAATTGAACCATTTTTACTATTTAAAATTTTAAAAAATATTAACAAATTATATGATATTTAACTTTATAAAAGAACTTGTATTAGTAAATATTATTAATTACATAATATGTTTCATTTGTTCGGAACCTATGCACACTGAAGGCATTTTTTCACTTGATGTTCACCACAGACAATTTTTCCACAACTATAGTAAGTATCTGACATCCTCTTCTTTTTGCAATCACAAAATGAACAGTAGGTTCTTCTTCCTTTATGAGGAACAACTTCATTTCTACTACGTGGTAAAATATACTTTGTTAAAACTAGTGATACGTAAACTTTACGTGTTGTTTAGATGGTCAGCTAAAAGTCGGCACCAAACTAACACAGATGAACGTAACCACCATGCAGTCTCAAAGGTAACTAACTGCTCAAAGCACTGCTAAAAGGCACTGGTAGAGGGGCGGAAGAGAAGGGGAGGGAACAACATGTCAGCACCACACGTAAGTTTTACGTAAGCTAGTGTTCTACGGTTAAAGTTAAACGTTACATGAGAAATATTGAAAGATAAAGTTTCACTGATAATATTCAGCAAAAATTGTGTATTTAAAATGCATTTAGCAATTATTATAAAAAGCTGTCCTAAATGTAAACCATTTAAAATCCTAGTTTACATAAAAATTGTTAAGAATTGGTCCGTTAAAGTTTCTCTTACACTCATATGATTCACATTAAATTTTATATCTATCTGCCATTTGTGAATATAAATGCTTTTACTCAATTTTATTTGTTTACCTTTAATTTAAATAGTTCAATAAACAATTTTAAATAAAATTCTTGTGAAAATAATTTTGAAAATTCTCACTTCATTTTTTAGGAATTTAAAAAACAAAAATTGCTCAAAGAAACTAAAACAGTATGCAATTTATGTCAAACTCCTGAATGCAACAATTTTTTACAAAAGGAGATGAAATTGAAGAAGTTTTTGAAAAATAGATGTACAGTAGAACCTTGATTATAGGTAATTGGGACTCAGCAGACCTCGAATAACCAAAAACTTGGATAATACGCCAGGCCGTGAGAAAAACAATTGAGGTGCGAGTTTCCGCATCATTTACGTCGTTATAGGCTGATTTGGAGCCATACTTACTTCAAAATCTATTTTCTTTTTCTTTAAATAATATACAGTAGTTTTAAATAAACAAAGAAGGTTGATAATGTACTCAAATGAAAGAAACTGGATACTGTAAGCTACTGAAATAAAAACGACAAAAATAATGCCTCTGAGTTTCACGGTTCGATTTTTTTTCATTGATTGTCTAGCCTCTTCTTCTTATTTGAATACCATTGGGATACACACTTTTAAATTTGTGACCTATTTTGTCTCCAATCCCCGACAGTCACTTCCCCAACACCTAAATCACTTGCCACTTTTCTTATTAAATCACCTCCATCTAATCGTTTATTCCTTCTCATTTTTTATTTAAAGATAAAACAACACGTTTTCACAGTCCACTCATAATGACACTCTCATTCACAAAGTTTAACACCCACTGAAAACAAAAGAACAAAATACAGTAGCAGGGGGAAGAAACAACTCGTGGGAAAAGGATGGTGAGTCCTAAATACCATGTCGCGAGGAGAAACAGACCCAAGACCACTTCGTCATTCACTATACTACCCATCCGGTAAAGGTCACCATAATATTGTGTTGGGTAAGGAGCGGAAATGTTTTCAGGATGTACAAGGCAAACGACAGTTTTGTTTTCTTTCTGTTCAGTCTAACACAAAAGTTTTTATTATAAATTCACTTATTAAAAAATCCTCTCAAGCTATGAATTCTTTATAGAAATCAATTCAGTTAACTTGCATTTGTTTGTAAGTAAACAGAATTGATTTTGACGAAAGTTTTTTTTAAATTTGCCTTGGTTAATACAAAAACTTGGATAACTGAAGTTGTACTGTATTTGGAAATCTATATCCTGAGGTTGGAGTAGGTGAAGTACTGTGGTTTACATTAGCACGGTATAAAAGTTTGAAAGTAAAAAAACATCTGAAACAGCTACAACCCTTCTTTAGTGAATTAAAATTGGCCCGATTCTTTGTTAAGATGATTTGCTATTAGGCTATAACATATAATCTACAGTAGGCCTACTAATATTATTTTTACGGTTCCACCTTGTGAAACAAAATTGTGTAACAATAATATGTTATTAATTATTTTCATTGACTTGAATATATAATTAATAAATGTCAACTAATTATTATAAAATTTATAACAAACAGTCTAGTAATAAAATATACTCGATTGTGTTTTACAATTTATAGTACAAATTTATTTATTTCCTACTACAGACAATGAAATATTTTATATTACAACTTGTTTCTTAATTTTGAGCACAATTAACTGTAATCTCTCTCTCTCACTCTCTCTCTCTCTAGATATCTGATTCTCGTTAAATAGTACGCAATATAATATGTTTACGCTTAATTAGTAACAAATAAATATTATCTAGGCTAACAATCTTAATACTAAAGTCCAAGTAATTTAATTTAGTAGTTTTAATCAATATTAATATATTATTATACCTCCACTCGCTCTAGAGTTGAATTAATTTTTTGATTATAGACAGGACACTGTAATTAGGTTAGACTCAGGTTTTGGGTAAAATTTACAACACACCTTACCGCCAAATTACGACAAAGGAGGCAGCCTATAAATAAGAAAATGATCTAGAATGTAATCATAGTGTTTAGTAAGGCTTATATTAATAAACATATTAAATCAATATAAACAGCAAATATGCCTATAACTTAACGTCTCCGCCATACATCGTTGTAACTGACAAAAGTGAAATTTTACAAGAATCAAAATCAATTTTTATATAGTATATTTTAGCAGGTGGTTTTTTATACAGAACTATTCCTTTTAACTGTAAACTAATTATTTAAAAAAATTATCTCTTTACTGTGTCGTATAACTGATTTATTAACCTTTTATCGGGCGTATTGGTTTTGAAACGCAATCGGGTGCATCTGGAGGTTGCCTCCATGTTTCATAATGAAGCAATAAATTAACTTTTATGTTTGTTTTATTATTACAAACTATGTATATTTGATTACAGACTTTAAAATATATGTCTTAACTGCAAGAATAAAATTTTTAACACATTTAAAAATATTAAATAAAGTTATAATACAAATGAATATGATAATAAATATTAATAATAATATTAAAGTAATAACATTTGCCATAAATAATGAAAATGTAGCTAAAACATTTCTTAATAGATACCGTACTGTTTCTATTATAGTAGTACAAATGTTTAAAAATTATGTAGGCCTATTACAAAAATTTCAAAAATTAATATTCTCTAAAAATCTGCTGTCTTTTCTTCACGTCTTATGCAATATGTAGTATATATATTGCAGTAAGTATATATACTCTAGTATATATACACCTCTAAAATGTGTAATATATACCTATATAAAATGAATAGGTAACTAAAATGTCATAAATATCTACATACACCAATACCAATATAAAACTATGAAATAGTCATAAAAACTAACAAAAATTACTACACAGAAAACACTGTTTCATATATATATACAGCCACTTCAAATATCTACACTCACCAATATAAAACAATGAAATAGTCATAAAAACTAAAAACATTACTGCACAGAAAACCCTGTTTCATATAACGCGATCGGTTGCACAAGGAATTTACCTCCATATACACTGTCACTTCATCGTGTGCATCGGGAAGCTACCTCTAGTCCATCGAAAACTCACTCTAATACTAAAATAAAAGGAGAAAGCGGCCAAAATTGGATATGGGTCAAGTCCTAGAAGAGTCTTGTGAAATGGGGCAGAAAATGAGACAGCCACATTTTGGTGCACTTTTCCACATTTTATTAGTAAAATGTCCCTGATATGGAGGTAACCTCCAGTATGCGCCCAATGGAAGGTAGCCTAAATGATTTTAAGTGAAAATTCAAGCGGACAACAGTGTAACTGGATGTAGGTTAAAATGTTGTTCTTCTTACAAGCTATTAAAAAGCTAGTATATTGTATTTGGCTTATATTAACCATACCATAAACATTTTAATTTCAAATTGTAGATCTCTACAAATATCCAGGGAGTGTTATTTGGAAAATTACAATTAGATTGAATACATAGGTTGTAAAAACTTAGGAGTTCCTATATAAGCTACTACATAGATTGTCAATTCTTAATACACTTAGATGCAACGTTGTTCTGTGTGTGTACCATTTCAGGTGGGAATTTCCCTGGGACCCTCTTTAAAATTTAAGGGTTCCCAGACCCCTGGACATCTTGCGATGTTGGTACTTTCATTGTATTAAAACGTTTTTGGTCCCCGGTGAAGAAACTACGCCTCCGGCTGTCAACATCGTGCTAGATACAACATTGTACTGCGCTCTGAGGCTAGTTTCCTGCTATTTAAACTTACCACGTGATGCAGATTGTTAATTACAACGTTGTTCTGCTGAAAACTCATTTTTGAAAACGTTGTCAGTTAGGCTACAACGTTGTACGGTACGGCAGAGCCATTCAATTCAACAAATGTAATGGACCAAATTGTAAAAAATAGCCTGCCTTAAAAACTATCTTACCTCACGAAATGTTAAATACATATGAATTATATTTCAAAGTTTTACACAAAATAACACGATTGCCTTACTCCATATTGCAATGTGTTTACCGAAAAACTAAGAGTCACTTTAGTTGTGAATTTATCATGAAAACAAACAAGGAATTATCATATAGACTATTGAGAACCTACAACAAAAACTAAATTTTCACTCTTCAGTAGACTGGGTAAACTCTGAAGGATATAATATAAATGAAAAACGATTGGTATAGTTTCAAGACAAACTACCTGCAAACACCTGAATACATTCCAATTTTTATTCACTAAAAAATTAGGCTAAGCAATATTATTCTAATTTTCGTAAAGCTATAGGCCTACACATATCGCTTATATAATAGATATATTGTTTAGAAAAATAGTAACAACAACCGGCGTAACTTTCCCTACAATTCGACTCTAGCCTAATATTTTTTCAGACAATGACGTTGTTTTACATTCTACTGTTAAATGTTGAATACAGGTAAACATACTGTGACTAAATAGGTTAGGTCAGAACCTTTTAGGTATTTTTTAAATTATTATTTTTGCATTTCTGTTAGCTCTAGGTTAGCCTAGAGTCGAATAGTAAAGTTCCGCCCAACAACCAAAACATAAAATTTGTATTTTTTTCAATAAAAAAGGCGGAACTTTACTATTCGACTCTAGGCTAACCTAAAGCTAACAGAAATGCAAAAATAATAATTAAAAAAATACCTAAAAGGTTCTAACCTAACCTATTTAGTCACAGTATGTTTACCTGTATTCAACATTTAACAGTAGAAAGTAAAACATCGTCGTTGTCTGCAAAAATGTTAGGCTAGAGTCGAATAGTAAAGTTACGCCGTAGTGGCGTACCAAAAGTTCGCCCTACTTTACATTAGACCAAAAACAGACAAGAAGTTTAACACCAATGGGCACAAATAAACTCTGCACAAAATTGCATAACAAATTTTATAAATTAATATTAGTGATTAAACTAATTTACCTTTGGATCCTTCTCGTAATAGTGTTGTTGAGTCCTGATCCATCTTGATACAAGATTATCTTTGACTGAATGAGCTAAAGCAAAATAATAATCTCTTTGAGTAGCTACATTTCTGTCTTTGACAAGGGTGTAATGCAAATGACGGTTAAACGCTTTTTTTATAGTTGTAACATTTTCAACGTCAGCGATACCACGAACACTAATTTGTTTTCTTTTCTCTATATCTGACTGAGGCGTAGCCATCTCAAACAATTATTTGACAACCACAACTAAATTAACCTAAATCTGTGACAAACGAACACAGACTGATAGAATAATAATTTAATTCAGCCGGTCACCTTGAGAAGGTCATATTATATTACGCATGCTCATTCCATAAACAGCTGTAATCTGTCGAGCGTATCTTGACCATCACTTTGGAAATTCAGTAGATCCTAGTATATAGCTTCTAGCACGTTATAACCAAGCAAATTAATTTAATCTCAATGAACAGCACAATGAAATTTTTCTTATCTCAATATACTAATATTTGGCCTTAATGTATCAGAATAAGATAAGGATTGATACAAATGTACAGTGCTTTCTTAATTTTATTCCCAGTCGGTTGCAATACAGTACTATTTATTTTTCGATGTATACCTGATCTAGTATGCTTCTTCTTACTTATTCTCACAACAAATAAAACTTCAAACTATACCCCCGCCAATAATTTGAAAGATAATTTAATTTGAAATAAACAGAACAGAAATATATTATACTGTTAAAGAAAATACAAATAACTTTGACTTCGAATGGATGAAAAATAATTTCTGATGAACTCAAAATAGTGAATAAGCATGTAAAGCAAAACCCCTTATTGGGAGTCATGCGATCTAAACTAAACAAATTTTCAATACATTATTGAAGAAAATTTATGAATATATTATCTAGATGTAACATTATATCATTTGATTTTTTTGCGCAATCTTACACAAAAAGAGTCCGTTATAAAATATTTGGATGTTGCCAGGCGGCAAAGGTCGAAACATTGTTTCAACTTTTTTTGTGAAAGTTTTTCTCAAGGAAACAAAATTTTTCGGTAGTATGTGCAATTGTAAACAAAAAAGGCCTCTGAAATGTTTCTTTAAAAATTTTCGTTTTCAAGATATAAATTATTTTGGGTATGAAAAATTCCATTTTCAACGTTCGAAAACCATATACAAAATTAAAATGTCAGATGTTCCCAAAGTTCTTAGGTAGTCTTTATACATCTCTTAACAATATCCCCAAGAGTTATTAGAAAATATTTTGTTCTAAAGGTTTGTTTTTTAATTGTTAACTGGGGTATATGTATAATTAACCAAGAAACTCATATTAGAACAATATAATATATATTATGACAATGCATATAAGCCTATAAGCGTCTTTGTCATGACTGACTGACATATAATCAACGTATTGCAATAACTACTTAAAATTAAAGATGAATTCTTATTGAATCATAGACGAACACTAAAAAAGAATTTTTCAAAATTTGTATTTTAAAGTATACAAATTAAATAGTGAACATTTGGGATTTCCACCTATAACAGATAAAACAGCTGATTCAGATCAAAAGCTTATCAACACATGTTTGTTTACATCCATTTCCACAGCAACAAACTTACAAAACATTTTTAGTATCAGTTTATTAGCCGAATTTTTGAAGAAAATAAGAGCTATTACACTCAACTCAACTTGAAAACGGTTGGTCGGAGGAGGGTAGGACTTTGTTTCAGACCATTTGGAGACGTTATCCAAAATTCATTAATTTATGTATATAAATATGTTTTATTACCGGATTCATAAGTGGTAATAAATATGCTTTAAAAAAATGCTGATTTTTTGGTGAAAGGGTTCAGATAGCCTACATTTTTGTTTGTTTGTTATTCAATCCGATACAAAATGGCGTTTAATGGTTTTTGGGTAGGGATTTGAGGAGTATATAAGCCCGAGTACAATTTGTGAGTAATGTGAGTTATATCATTCGAAAGGTAATTACATTTACTATAATCCTGTGCAAAGATATTTTAGATATAAGTTCCCAGAACAAGGAACAAAATTCATAAGAAACTAACGATAAATAATTTTTTTCACTATCCATGTAAGATAATTGCGCGATTTCTACAACTCATAAGCCCGAATACAATTTGTGAGTTAAATCACTAAAGGCAATTCAATTTACTAAAATCCTGTACAAAGGTATTTTTGGTACAGTTCCCGGAACCAGGAACAAAATTCATAGCAAACTCCCAAAATATGATTTTTTCACTATTAATCTATATCTATATAATATATTTATAATCTATACTAATATTATAAAGAGGTAAAGTTTGTTTGTTTGTTGTTTGTATGTAGGGGGTAATCTCTGGAACTACTAAACAGATCGAAAAAATAGTTTTACTAATAAAAAGCTACATTATCCCTAAGTACCATAGGCTATAATTTATTTTGATAAAAACATTTTTTATTTCAATATTTGTAAATTTAGTCGGAAAAAATTCTTAGGTTAGGCCTAGAATGATAAATCAACACAAGTATTTCCATTTTATTATAATTACTTATTCGGACATTTGCCATCATTTGTGTGTTAAATAATAAAACACGACGTTTCGGGAATACAAATCAATTCCCGTTCTCAAGTGACATTTACATTTATTACAATAGCAACCAATTGAATAAAATAAAAGATAACAGCTGTTTGCTGTAATATTATTTCCAGCTAATTTCAAACTTTGTATTTCTAACGTTTAAGTTAGGTTTTTATTAAAGTGTAGGCCTGAGCCTTAATAGCTCTTTTTTATCCTTTATTATAACTGCTATTATAAAATATATGAAATAATATTATTTGAACTTAAACATTACTTATCATCTTAGCTTTGGATTATTATTAATCTATACTTTTTTTTTTTTTTTTTTTAAGGCGAAACCCCTAGGTGGTTATCATCGCCTCCCCTTAATCTATACTTTTTCTATACTAATATTATAAAGAGGTAAAATTTGATTTTTTGTTTTTTTGTTTGTATGTAAGGGGTAATCCCTGGAACTACTGAACCATTTGAAAAAATAGTTTTACTAATAAAAAGATACACTATCTCTGAGTAACATAGGCTATAATTCATTTCGATAAAAATGTTTTTTATTTCAATATTTGTAAATTTAGTCGGAAAAAAATCTTAGGTTAGGCCTAGAATGATAAACTAACACTCATGTATTTACACATTACCATAGCAACCAACTGAATAAAGTAACAGATAATATAGCTGTTTACTCCAATATTTCCATTAACAGCTGATTTCAAAATTTGAAGCAGTTATTTTTTATTTCTAGCTTTTAGGTTAGGGTTTTAAAGTGTAAACCTGAGCCTTGCTGGTTCTTTTAAACTTTATTATAACTGCTGTTATAAGATATAAGAAATAATTTAATTTGAACATTTAACACTATTTACCATCTTAGTTTTAAGGTTATTATTAATCCTATACTTTTACTATAAATAAAACATAACATATGTTTTTAGAAGGTCCCTTTGGGGGTTGGCGTGCGGAGCACGCAGAGGGGTTTCCCCTAATAATATTATAAAGAGGTAAAGTTTGTTTTTTTGTTTGTTTGTTTGTTTGTATGTAGGGGGTAATCCCTGGAACTAGGTACTGAACCATTTGAAAAAATTGTTAGGTTAGGCCTAGATTGATGAATCATCACATATATTTACATTTATTAAGAATAGCAAGCAATTGAATAAAATAACAGATAAAACAGCTGATTTCAAACGTTTAAGCAATTATTATTTAAATTTCTATCTTTTATGCTAGATTTTTATTAAAGAGTAGACCTGAGCCTTGCTGGTTCTTTTAACCTTTATTATAACTGCTGTTATAAAATATATGAAATAATTTGATTTGAACATTTAACATTATTTACAATCTTAGCTTTGGGATTATTATTAATCTATACTAATATTATAAAGAGGTAAAGTTTGTTTTTTTTTTGTTTTTTTTTTTTTTATGTAGGGGGTAATCTCTGGAAATACTGAACCGATTGAAAAAATAGTTTTACTAATAAAAAGTGACACTATCCCTGAGTAACATAGGCTAGAATTAATTTTGATAAAAGCCTTTTTTATTTCAATATTTGTAAATTTAGTCGGAAAAAATTCTTTTATTGTATTATATTAAAACATCTGTTGTTACAAATTATAAATATAACATCGACTTGAATCAAAAGCTTAACAAATTTTTTTAAGTTATGCATATTACTAAACCTACACACATTTCTTGAAAGAAATTACATTTATTACCATAGTAACCTACTTGGGAAATTTAGAATCAGTTAGTTTTTTAACAACCAAGAGCATTTTTAATTTAGGTTTATATCGCTCTATTATATATGTACAAAATCCTGTCATTCACACAAAAAACCTGGCCCTACTGTGTATGTGTCAGCATAGGATACCTCAACCCCCACCACACTACCCCGATCCAAGTGCCTCTGTCCTAATCAATCATCATTTCAGTGAAAATATCAAATTATACAATACTGAAATCTGTTTCCATTTGATTCACCGCTGGGGTTGGTTGACAAAGCATACTTAAACAACTCATATTTAGTTAAATTGTGTAGGTATGTATTATTAAAACAACTAAATGTATGCAATATAACAGTTACAACAGCTGATTATGTTTAGTCATTTTTATTGGTCCAGGCTGGGCCTAACCTAAAACTGTTTTGAAAATTATATTTAGAACATAATATGTTAGTCTGTGGGATATTTTATTGTATGTTCATTCATATTCTAATCATATAATGAGATCACATTTGAAATTAAAACAATAAATATAAAAATTATAACATTTTCAATAGAAATGCTTGCTTGGTAGGACATTTTCTAAAAATATAATTTTTTATTTAGGGGTTACGGTACCAAATGAATACAACGACAAAATTTGAAGTAATTAATTGACTTGCCATGGATTTTGGCACTTTCTCTCTTCCTCTTATCATTAAATTTAAGATTGGAATAAACTGTAAATTTTCTTCACTTTAGTAAAAAGGCGGAAATAAACAAGGTAAAACTTGATTGTAGTTTCCACCTTCTACCCCCTCCCATTAAGAAAACAATTTAAATTAACTCTGTCTTAGGTTTATAACAATTTTTCCAAAAGATATTTGCTTACTTACCGGGTATACACAAGACGAAAAACATTATGAATGTTTGTATTACTTGAAAACGAGAAAATATTGGGTACATAGTGTCAGCTGTTTTATATCTTATTTTTGTTTTCAAAAAGAATTTTTCAACTAACATAAGTTTATTTCACAGAAGTGCATTATTAGTCATTACACAAAAGATTATGTAGTAACTTTTTCAATATTACAGAAAAAATTTTAGGGGCTATGTAAGTTTAAATTAAGAAGTCATTGTAAAATAGATTACATTTGATGAAATTATTTAACAAAAATGGTGTACATACCTTTTAATTTAATGTTTCTTGTCCTTTTCAACGATATATAACATTAATATGTAACTTATTTTCAGGTACAATTGAGATTTAGTGGAAGGATTATTTTTGGATAAATATAAAAAGGTGATGTTTGATCCCTTGAATTTTGAAACTCACTGCACAAAATTTTAATTGTACTCAATTTAATTGGACGTTCCTCTTTCAAATAACACCATGTTTATTTCAGTGTGTTAAAAATTGGGTGAATTATGTAGATAAACTTATTATATTGCCAAACAATTTTGCTTGCACTAAAATCGTGTATACCGACGTACAAAGGATGAATTCTTTTTAAAAACCTGGTGGCCTTGTAGCCGTTAAGTTAGCGTACCTATCTCGAAAGCTCAAGGTATCTGATACAATTCAGGGTAAAATCAAACGTTAGTCCATCAAAGTTATACGTATATCAGAATCAGCTCAATTTTAGTTAAAGGATATCAATATGAACAATACAAAGGTCGAAATCCATACTACATTTGTATTGAGGGGAATAAATCCAATAAATGAGTACCAACCAACTCTGCAACTCATGATGATTGAAATACTGGTTTGCCCAGACTGTTTGTCTTGTACAGATGACAGGCAATGAAGTAAGTGGTCTTCTCATTGTCATGTTTATAAATTTTGGCCAAGAGCCTACAATGGTTACAAAACCTTGCCAGAATCCACATTTATTTTTAGATTTCAAACAAACGCTATTTCAAGTTTGATTAAATTCTAACTTCTTTTCCATTTTCAGGATAATATATTCTAGACCTATATTTTAAGGTTGTTGTTTGGAAAATTATTGAAAAAATTAACTTGTGGTCAGATATTTTGTGTTATCCGCATTTTAATATTTTCTAAACTTAAGTTTGTATATACAGTGTTGGATTGTTAAATAGGCCTAATATGTTTTTAGGACTAAATAACTGTCAAGGACACAATTCTTCCCAAAACTATCTGTAAATTACTGTGTCAAATTTAATGATATTACAAATTTAATTTAATTAGTAGGGCTTAGATTCAAAAAATTAAGTTTCTTTAGAATATTTCAAAACATATTTAATCTTTATCACTTGCTTGAATCATTGTTTTATGAAAGCAATCAAATGAACCATTATTGGTTATTGAATTGGTATAAGCCCTTGGCATATTTTCTTTTTTTGCATTTTGTGAAACCTTATTGTTTTATGATTCTATTTGGTAACTGAGATTTAGTCTGTAAAGCAGTCAAAATCTTTTCAACCAATTTCACAGTTACTTATGGTATGTGAACGTATGTAAAGTTATAACTAGGCATTCTCATACAAACTTCTATTTTCAGTACAAATTTGAGGAAGTTAAAACCTAGCGAAGCAGCTCCATTACTATCGGAATTTTTACTAGACCCATAAATTCGTAAAGCAGTGGAAGGCATACAATGTTTTAAAAAAATATGAATTGGGTCTGCTTCGATTTTGAAAATTTTTCTGTACCGTACTTAGTCATAAAAAACATAATTTATTGAACCTATTATTATTAATTTATAAAATATCAAAATCAAAAAACAGTTTCCGTCTTTTCCAAAAGGGTTGATATATTATGTTATTACATTACTATTATAATATTACATATTTAAATTCTTATTTTTATAACTAGGAGCTCTGCCCCTGCTCGCTTTGTTCGCCAAACCCTACGGTGATACATGGTGATGCCAATGCAAACTATAAAATCCCTAATTTTGTTCAAAATTTCTACATTTTTTCAATTTTTTAATAGGAATTTTAAGGAAATGTTGATTGATTAGGACAGAGGCACTTGGGTATAAGTTTGGTGTTGGGGGAAGCTGTGACTTGTACATAATGTAAGACATAGATTGAAATAAACAGACAATAATAAACATTTGTCCACAAAATCAATTATTTTTATATTTTTTTAATTTTTTGACAGCAATTTTAAATATTTTCGGAATAAAAAGTAGCCTAAAATGTTCTCTGAAAGTTTTGTCAAAGCCTAATGAAAGTTTTGTCAAAACTGGTTCAGCCATACTGGAGAATAGCCCGGCCAAACAAACAGACAGACAGGCAGATAGACAAAAAAATTTAGAAATATGTGTTTAGGTTTTGGTAATGTGTGAATAACCACATGCTCATAGAAAAAACCTTGTACTTTTAAATCACAGACACTTCAATTTTATTTAAATGTATGTATAGATATTTGACCAGGTAGTTTTTGTGAGTAGAAAGTTGTGAGGGAAGAAAAATAAACGGTACCAGGAACTTTCACATCCTTTCTCACAAACATATTTAACAGATTCGCGATGACTTCATAATTGTAGGAGAGGTGATATTAAAGTAGGAGATTAACTTATAAATATTATTATTATTTTCTAGAGAGAAAACAATTCGATCGATTTTGAAAAAATTTGCACCAAACACGTCAATTAGGCCTGTATAGATGCACGAAAAAATGATTTGAACATTTTTGAAAAACAACCTCCTTTTCGGCCAAAAAACCTCCAAAAATCAGTTATTATTATTATTATTAGCTAAACGAGAATTTTTAGAAAGATGCAGTTTTTTGGATATGGTAGGGCCAAATTTATCAAAATATTTAGAGCAGTTTTTTTATAAAAAAATAATAACTAATTTTTTGGGGTTTTTTGGCCAAAAATGGGGTTGTTTTTAAAAATTGTGCAAAACCTTTTTCGTGCATCTATACTGGCCTAATTGACATGTTTGGTGCAAATTTGTTCTAAATCGATAGAAAAGTTTTTGTTCTCTCTAGCTTTGTATACATATAGACATTTAGACATAGAGACAGACATTTTGTAAAAACCACTTTTTTGACCTCAGGGGGTTCCAAAATGGATATTTCCACAAAAATCTCAACATCGATTTTTTTTGCCATTGCCATCACTATACTTTCTCTGTACTATAGTATCAGAGAAAGTAAAATTACAAGAATTTAAAATGAACATTTATCTGCAAATACCAATAGTAATATTAAGATTACTATTAAGATGACATTGTTAGAGTCCAGCTGGTGATACATTAATGTTTCCATATCTACTTATATAAAGCTAGATGGTAACACTGATTCATTGACATTAATTATTAGGCACTTCCCTTAATCGGACCCCCTTCAACCTTATACTTGAATTAAAGCTCTCGATGAGAAACTTTTGGGAAAATTGCCAGAAGTTAACATTTTTTAATTTTGCAAGCACCTTTTGGGCAGGAAAGATTTTTTAGATTTTTTTCAATTTTTGCATTTTTTCACTTTGAGCGCGTTTTGTAAGAAAACGGTAAGAGATAGCAAAAAATGTTAAATACAAAAGTTGTAGAAAATTTAATTTCAAAAAAGATATTTTCCGTTAGATTCAAGATCCAATCATCCATTTAGCCACTATTCATCCGAGAAGAGAGGCTCCGCCCAACGTCCTCAAAGATAGACGATTTCACTCATTCACTGACATTAATTATTAGGCACTTCCCGTAATCGGAGCCCCATCAACCTTATACTTGAATTAAAACTCTCGACGAGAAACTCATGGGAAAATTGCCAGAATTTAACATTTTTTAATTTTATAAGCACCTTTTGGGCGGGAACGATTTTTTAGATTTTTTGAATTTCTTCATTTTTCCACTTTGAGCGCATTTAGCAAGAAAATGGTAAGAGATAGAAAAAAATGTTAAATACAAAAGTTGTAGAAAATTTAATTTCAAACTAACGATTTTGTATCAAATTTAAGATCCAATCATCCGTTCAGCCGCTATTCACCCGAGAATAGCACACAATCCTTCAAATTTCCCATGTTAGTCTTATGGAGATAATGTTTAATGAGTTTGAGTCCCCTGCCAAATAAAACAGCTGATTTATGCTCGGTCACCTATGTACATCTGTGATCTATCCAAGGCTTTTGATTGTGTTGATCATTCTATTCTGTTGGGGAAATTGCAGGGATATGGAATTAAAGGTAGATGTTTGTTGTTGATTAAGTCGTATTTGCAGAACCGTATGCAGAGAACAACTGTCTACAGGAAAAATGAAAGATTCATATCTGATTGGAATTCAGTGTCATATGGTGTACCACAGGGATCCATACTAGGCCCTTTATTATTCCTCATTTATATAAATGATATTTCTTATAATACAAATTTGAAATTGATATTATTTGCAGATGATACAACTGCAGTAATTAAAGAAAACTGCATTAAAAATTTATCTAGTACAGTAATTCGGTCTCTAAACGAAATTAAATTGTGGTTTGGTGAAAATGGACTTTTGCTAAATCTTGAAAAAACAAACATAATTGAATTCAAGACAAAAGAGAATTTTACAAAAAATGATAATATTCCAAATAGTGTAAAATCTCACAAATTTCTAGGAGTGTATATAGATGATTGTCTAAATTGGAAGACTCATCTTGATTATCTGAAGGGCAAACTTAGACAAATAACCTATGCTTTCTATATTTTAAAAAGGTGTGTTCCAACGTTGACCTGTAAGACGGTTTATCATGCATATGTAGAATCCGTGTTGAGGTATGGCATAGTCATGTGGGGAAATGCAGTGGGTGTTGACAAGGTTTTTTTGCTCCAAAAAAAAATGTTACGGACGATGACTAATCTGTGTCAAAGAACTAGTTGTAGGCCAGTTTTTAAAAATTTAAAAATGTTTACTTTATCTGGACTGTATATATATGAAGTTTTAGTCTGGGTCCACTAAAACAGAAAAATGTTGGATGAAAATTGCTTTAAAAATAATTACTGCACCAGAAACAAAGAAAATTACAGATTTCCATCCCATCGTTTGAAATTGTTTGAAAATACCCCACATTACATGGGTCTAAAATTGTACAATGTATTACCAAATAGGTACAAATGTTTAAATGAAATGCAGTTTAAGGGTGAAATAAGAACAGAGATTGTAAACAAAGCTTATTATAATGTAGATGAATATTTTGCATGTCCACTTTAAAAAAAGAGTAGTTTTTAATAATTTTAATGTGAAATTTGTTTTATATTTTAAAATTGACAATGCGCCTATTTCTGTAAGAAATGTTTTTTTGTGCAATAAATCAAATAAATAAATAAATAAATACAAACGAGCCAAAGATTATCGAGATTCTTTAGCGAATTTTCCAACTGCGAGCGAAGCGAAGCAGCCATTGAGGCCGAAGGCCGACGTGGGGTTGGGACGCGAAGCGTCCAGGGGCAGAGCCCCTAGTTTTAACTATTGTGATACTGTTACCAATGACATGACTGTGGAATTAGCTAACAAACTTCAGCGTGCTCAAAATTATTGTTACAGTTCATTTTTCACTTAAAACGTGAGGATCATGTGAAAAATATAAACAAATTTAAATTCTAAAACTTAGTTTTCTTTTAAAATTATCATATTTTGTTGTTATTGCACACTAATCTAACACACGATGAGGAGCTTCATTATTACTTATACCATACTCAGACACAGGAATGAGATATAATAAATCATTCACTGTTACAGCATGTAGGCTCTAGAATTCATTGCCAGAGAGTTTGAAATGCACCAACGACCGTGTTTAGTTCAAGAAGGCTTTGGGTTGTTGGTTCTGCGACAGTTTTGGGCCCTTGAGCGGATTTTGGGTGTTTTAAGGCATGTTCTTGAATGACTTTGTGTTTGAGAATATAAGTGTGTTTATACACATATGTTTATACATAGTGCAGCATAATTTACTTTTAGTTTTATTTTGCTTAGGAGTTAAATGTGTAAATTTTTAGTTCTCAGTTTTTGTACATTATGTTTTAGAAGTAACTATTATTTTATAGTTTTGTTTGTTTATTAATTTTTGTTTGTAATGTGCATTTTTATGTATTTTGAAATTCAAGGTTAAGTGGAAGAGAGGACCCAATGGTCCTAACTTCGTCTAAATAATAAATATTGTTACTATTATTAATAGTATCATGGACTTTTGATGTTTTAATCTGCCAACGTAGCCCAAGAATGTTTTCTTTTAATAATTTGAGTTCAGCAAATTTTGTGAATTATTTCATCTAATAAACATAAAAATCCCCCAAGGGCGGATCCAGAACGTCTGGACAAGGGTGGCGGTTTCGGGAGGAGGAGGGGATATGGAATACCACCAGAGGAATGGGGGAGGTCCGGGTTTTGTTTTTTCTTGTCGTTAAAATCATACTTTGAAGCAAAATTATAAAAATTGGTACTGATATTTATTTACTTGTATACAAACTTGTATGTTTTGTAATAGCATCAGTTAATCTCATAAAATAACAAAACTCCACTCTCCACTGGAACAACTTTGAGCCTGAGATCACACGTCATAACAACCTAGCAAGTAGCACACGAAACACAGATGACAGTATATGCACTGCTCCTACTCACAATCTCTTGCACTAGATGTGGGTGTGTGAGAGTGTGGTAGTAGACAAATGTCAGGTAGGTACCCTCCTGGTGCTATTTTCCAAATCAGCATTTTACTTCGTTCTACATATTCCAATAATTTTGGATTGACTTCTTTATATTTACTTTCAACTTTCAACCCTAGAACTGGCCTTGTTAATTCGGCCGTATTTTTTGTGTTTTACAATCATTTTTCAAAAATTAGTAATATAGTAATTGTATCCCAAACCAAAGTGTTCCATTGCTTTTTTTTTCAGAAAAAGAACCAAAGAATTCATACATGCAACTAAAAAAAATCGATTGATATAAAATTTTTAAAGTTTTAGCTCAAGAAGCAAAAACTTTCCAGTATCGGAAAAAATCCAACTTTAGGCATCCATAAAAAGTAGTTAAAATTTTTTTCAAAATATAAAAAGTTTTGTAATTTAGTTCTAAATAGAAGTGCATAGAAATAGACATGAATGTCAAAGAAAATTTTTTAAAACACCAGTTTTATATTCCTACTACAAGACCGCTAACAAAATTAAGCCTATTTTGAAACATTATCTAAGCTTTACCCAAAAATTAAATTTTATAATAACAAATTGTAGAGAATAAATCATAGAATTGAACTGTATACTTGAAAATTATTATTTTATAAACTTATTTCACTTTGTTTCACTAAATTAGATCAACTAAATAAAACTCTCACAAATGTATCGTAAACAGTTCCAAACACTGTGGACAATAGGAAAAAATAACGGATAACTCTCTTATTGCTTTGAAGAAATGTAAGCATTTCTCGGAAATACCCAAATAGAATCCAAGCACTAAATGAGGTTTACCAAACGAAAATGTAGAGTTTCTTCTTCAAATCGATATAAATATCATTATACACAATATTGATTTGTAAAAGATATGTCAATTGCAAAATGTGCTTTCTCATTAGTTGAAAACTGTCCAATTTCAAGGGTTTACAGAAAACTTCGTATCTAAAAAACTATAAGAGTGACGAATGATTGGAAGGCAGTCTTAGAAAGTTAGAATCTTGACGAATCCAAAGGTGTCCTTATATTATTTTCAAAACAATTCTGTCGAATGATTTTGAGCCTTAAGAGGTGACAAGTTTATGTCATTTTTCGATGATTATGTATGTAAATATGTGTTTTAGAACAAATATTTAAATAAAAAATTAAAGTTTAAAACATTTCCTTCCAACGGATTATGTTTTACTGAGACTGGAATATTTTTAGTGGGTGAAATATTCAATCAAGTTACGTTGTCTGAGACTATATAGCGAGCTTTAGCGTTACTTTCCAGTTCTAGGGTTAATGTTATTTTGCACATTTTCTCAACTCATTCTATTTTTTCTCAGCCACGTTTTTTCCGAATATTATTATATTTTTTTTTTTTGCTGACGGGGGGTGGGGGAGGGACATTTGCCCTCGCTGGATCTGCCCTTGATGATAACTTCCTGATCAGAAGATACTGATTTCAAATCTTGACTAGAGACCAGATAGGTTTTCATATCTGTTGTTAGAGGAAAGGATGGAGGAGTAAAGCAAACAGTGGTTGGCTCTGTTCCAAGCTGACGGGATATGACTAGTTACCTGGTCTTCGGCTTTGAATGTTTTGCATACATTTACTAAGGTATTTGTGTATATTTATATATATTTCTCTTAACCACTAAAGTTTGTTCAAGTAAATTTTAATTTACTTATAAGTTTTTCGCATCGAAATTATAAAGTTCTTATTTCAATTTGTTTTGTATTGTTCTTAAATGTTCAGATACAGTTTTTACTATAGGTTCATAAATTTTACATACATTTGAAGCGTTGTAACTGTAGTTCTTATGCAGGCTAATAGCAATAATAAGATGTAACAATAACTATTAGGCTACTGCATAAACTTGGCAAATTATTATAGATTTTAGAATGGATCAAGATAATTTGATGTTAACAATACTGGCGCAAAATTCAAATCACGTATACTCAACCGCAGCAATAGCGATGTAAACAACAGACTTCGAGTGTACTCGATCGCGGCAGTGAAAAGATTTAAATTGCTTAATAAAACCTGAATGTATATTGGCTTGCATTTGCTTTTAAATATGAAATTAAAAGAAAGTTATTTTTAAGTATAATACAAATCCAGTTTTGCAATTTTCACTAATATATTTGATTTCTTTTCATTCAGAGAAGTTTTCAATCAAACTCTACGCAGAAAAATAATTGTGATTTTGAATACTAAAATTTAATGAACTGTTAAAAGTCATACTAGGTAAGCCAAACACATTCTTTTTAAGAAAAATAAACGGTACCAGAAACTGGCTCATACTTTCTCACATACATATTTAAGTTATTTAACAGATTCTCTGTGACTTCATACGGTAATTGTAGGCCTACTAAAGTAGGAGAGGGGATACATTAAAGTAGGAGAGTAATATAAATATTATTATTATTAGCTGCATGAGAATTTTTTAAAAGACGCGGTTTTTTACATATGGTTGGGTACATTAAAGACTACAAATAAACCAAATTTGAACGAAACCGTTTGGCCAAACGATAATCATCATTGATTTGAAATATGATCATTTGATTGATTTTGATAAATTTGGCTTGAGAGTAGGTAAACAAATTCTATAAAAACAAATTGACAAAAGGAAGTACCTAGTACAATAGTTTTAGCTCGTGATGTTGGTATTACAAAATATTGATAATATTAATGTACCTAATTGTTTTTCCATTTCAGTTTAAATTTCTTATATTTGAGTTTATCTAGCAAGTAAATTTAGTATTTGTTTAAAATAGTAATTAACATAGTTGCTTCATATTTCCGCTACTATAAGTTAATGTGGCTTCCGCTTCGGTATGTATGTCTGTCTGAATGTATATGTCTGAGAAAATTATTCGATCGATTTGGAACAAATTTGCACTAAACATGTCAATTAGGTCTGTATAGATGCACGAAAAACAGTTTTGAAAACAACCCCCTTTTTGCCCAAAAAAAACCCCAAAAATCTGTTATTATTATTAGCTAACCAACATTTTTAGAAAGATGAGGTTTTTTCATATGGTAGGGTATATTAAGGGCTACAAATAAGCCAAATTTTATCAAAATCATTAGAGCCGTTTTTTATAAAAAAATAATAACTTATTTTGTGGGGTTTTTTGGCCAAAAAGGGGGTTGTTTTTCCAACATTTTTCAAAACCTTTTTTCGTGCATCTATACAGGCCTAATTGACATGTTTGGCGCAAATTTGTTCGAAATCGATCGAATAGTTTTCTCTCTAGCTTTGTATTCATACAGACAGACAGACATTTTGTAAAAACCATTTTCTTGTACTCAGATGTCCCAAAACGGATATGTCCACAAAAATCCCAACATCATTTTTTTTGCGATCACTATACTTTCTCTATACTATAGTATAGTGAGAAAGTAAAAACTTAAATCTTCCCAAATGTTTTTAACTTCAGATTTCAGATCTACATTCCCCCATTGATTTAAAAGCTGCTTCGAATGTGGATTTTGTATTACATTTTTTCATTTTTCATAAAGTTTACTTCTGAAAATACTTTGTTTTTCTAAGAAGTACAACATAAAGTGTTTGACAGTATTTTGCTGTAACTATAGAGTGTATATTGCAGCATAGATAAGACAGGGTTGACCTTTCATTATCTATATTGACACAACCATATCTATTGGTACAGAGAGAACTTTGAACTTGACCAGTTACGCTAGAGTAGAAATACTAACTTCCACAAAACTGTATAATTTATTTTTTTGGCAGTTTTTATCTATATCTTTCCTATTTTCCCAACTACACATAACTTGAAACTTACCATTTTGAGATTTTATTAAACAATTTTACTGGTTAAAGTTAAATAAAGTATCTTTAAAAAAAAAGGTTTAGGACATTTTTAGAATTGCCAAACGTTTTCTCAGTAACTATGAATGTTATCGAGAAATGAATTAACCAGGTAAGCTCTTGAAGTGATGACATCAGAAAACGAACATGCTTTTTTCTGTGCGATCACTTTGGTGCTAAGAAAAGCAAAACATACTCTTTAATTTATAAGTTTTATATTGCATTAATTAGCCATAATGTAATAATAACAACATCAAAATGAAAAAATTTAAACAATATCACACCAAAAGGAACTATAGAATCAGACTACGAAACAAAGACTGTAAAATCAGAAGTGTCCATAGCTTTCAATATAAATAAAAAAAAAAAAAATACTAGCAGAGATGAAGAAAGAGACAACATTTAAAACTTCAGAAAGTCTATAAATCCAGATCTGCTCCATAAAATGCACAGCGTATACAATACTACACGTTAGTTAAGCAGGAATATCTGTACACAAGAGAAGGTCTGACTGACATCGAGAAAAAAGAGCAAATTGTTGAGAAAAATACTCGGTAAAAAAAGCAACACATATATATACAGGGATGATTCAGGGGGAGATTTACAGGTCCGTGCTTGACCCCTGTAGAGGGGGCGCTCTCTTAGGCATACAGTATTTTCAGAGAACTAATGACTATTTTAAGATATCCATATAGTGGTTGTAAACTTTACATAGGTTTAAGGAATAACTTGAATACATAGGTTTAGTAAAAAAACTTTAAAAGTACTTATACAATTTAATATGCTAAAATAATATATTTAAAAGTAATACGAACAAAACTAACACAGATATGAACAACTTATAAATATAATAGTTTTATATATATATATATATATTGTTTTTTTTATTGATTGTTATGGTTACGCCTACTTGCACAATAATTGCAAACTGCAAATGCCTCCATATCGGAATAAATTTAATGATATTTGTTTGCCTATATTTATATATATATATAAATCTCGTGTCACAGTGTTTGTTATCGAACTCCTCCGAAACGGCTTCACTTATTTTTATGAAATTTGTTGTGTATATTTGGTAGGTCTGAGAATAGGTCGTAGGCTATTTTGTATACCCCTAGAAGATAAGGGTGGCCTTGAAACAACCTCTAAAACAATAAATATTATATGTAATAGGTCTCAAAAACCATACCATCTAGGAACATGAAATTTGGTACACGTATTATTGCTCATAGGCTCTAGAGGCGCACTAAGAAAGGATTTTAAAATATTTGGCCTTTACTAAAACAATAAATATTGTTTGTTATACTTTCCTTAAAGTCAGAAAGCTGAAATTTTGTACATTTATTTCTTGAAAAACATATAAAAAGTAAACCAGTTTTACATTTTGCTACGTGCAGCTAAGGTTGAAAGATGAAAGATTTAGATCGAAATAGAATGTATAGGCATTCGCATATTAAAGACGTAGGCTATCTGGGCAATCTGTAACATTCAGCCAAGGCTGTGATTTACCAGCCTGCAGATTTAGCGGTTGAAAAAGAAGACGCTCTTCACTCTCAATTCTTTATTCTTTAATGTTTAATTTATTCAGCCCACATAACGTGACGAAGACGATTGACGGGCAATCAATAAACAATCAATTAATTGAAAATATATGTGTAATAATTCACTTTTGCGAAATAAAAGATGGAAGATAATGAGAGAAAAATATTACAATTATGTAACATCAAGATGCAAAAAAAAACCCCCTAGCAAAGCACGGGTATATTCAGCTAGTATTAATAATTCTTTTGTATGCGTGTATGTCACTGAACTCCTCCTAAACGGCTGAACCAATTTTGATGAAATTTGTGTGTGTGTTTGGGTGGGTCCCTGTATGGTTTAGATTCACAATTATAAGGGGTTGAAATGGGGTTGCTACCTCTATGCAATCAATATAAATTAAACTAACATCCTACAAGCTAAAACTATGTAATGTGTAATATTATTTTTAAGGGATATATAAAACTATTTGAAATTAAATTACTTAAGTCAAAGGGATGAAATGTAATAACTAACCTTAAAATTAAGTAATAATCCACTTACTTTTTATATATTCTCAAAAACAACTCAACAAATTTTACTAAAACTTCACAACTTACACATATTAGTACCAGGTTTTTTTTATAGAATATGGTCACTACAAACAAAAAGATTTAAATGGATAACTACACCTATACAATAACAATGAATTGCACTAAATTACTACAAACTATAAATCTAAAATTATTTGATATTATTCTTAATTGATTTTAAAAAAACATCTGCAATTCGATTACTTAAGTCAAAGGGATGACATGGGATAACCACGAGAAACCACCCTTAAAATTAAATCAAGCAATATCGAAGCATTACCAGGTCCACTAGTAATAAAATATACATCAGGGTGTCCCACAAGTAAAGTGCCAAACTTTGAGGAACTTGACAGTGAAATTATCCGATAGGAAATCAAAAGGGCTACAAAAAAATTGTCTTGACATTTTTGTTAAAATGTACGATTTTGAGTAATTTAGGTTTGAAATTTTCAAACAGCCGCCATTTTGAAATTCATGATTAAATTTAATCACTTATTTTTCTTGAGATATATCATTGTCAGGTTTAACTTCATGCCAAATTTGATTTCAATCAGTCAAGAACCGTTCTCTAGATAAGAATTATTTTGTACAAAAAACAAAAACAAAATGGCGGATATCTAGAAAACAAAGCATTTCCGGGTTTGTGTTTATATGAACTTTTTTTCTTATTTTGACCCATAGAACCATTCTCCGTTTTTTGGCTCTTGACTTATATGGGACACCCTGTATACTTCTAACACAAAAGAGTTACAGATTAGTAAACAGCAGATTCTAACTACAATAATGAAGCCGCTTACAGGTTAAAACTAAAGCAAACATAATGGGTATTAAATAAAAAAACTTATTATGAAAGCAAAATAGAAGCGAAATTACAGTTAACAAAGCTCTTGTTTTTTCTGTGTTGGTATTATTATTATGTGGCTACTGGAGAGGATACAAATTTAAATAATGCATATATATAGATACATACACATCTAGTTTATTCAGAAGATCTACTACATTATATTTGATTCTACAGTGTGTGTCAACTACAATAACAAACCTTAGTCTAAATCTTATGCTTTACACTACGGGCAAAACTGTGTACAGATTTCTACTCCCCAAATCTTCTTAGAATTATTTTAAGAACATATACAGGGTGATTGAGAACTATGCAGCAATCTCTCGGAAGCTCGTTCTATAGCGAAAAATAAGAAAAAAGTTCATATAACATAGGCCCTAATACGATTCGTTTTCCAGATATCTTCCATTTTGTTTTTGTACAAAATAATTCATACTGGAATCTAGAGAAATGTTTTGACTGAATGAATTTAAACTTGGCATGAAGTTTAACCTAACAATATATATCTCAGGAAAAATTAGCAATTAAATCCAATCATGCGTTTCAAAATAGCGGCTGTTTGAAAATTTCAAACCTAAATAATTACAGTACTCAAAAACCGTATATTTCAACAAAAATTTCAAGACACCGTTTTTGTAGCCCTTTTGAACCCTATCGGATGGTCTCACGGTCAAAACAATTGGTTGAAGATAATAACAGCAATTGTCGTGTTTACTGTGTTGGTATAGGATGCCGGGTTGAACAAACCAATAATTACACATAACTGAACTATTATCCTTCATCCAATTGTTTTGATAGTGAAATTATCTGATAGGGAATCAAACGGGCTACAAAAAAGGTGTCTAGTAATTTTTTGTTAAAATGTACAGTTTTTAAGTAATTTAGGTTTGAATCTTTCAAACGGCCGTCGTTTTGAAACGCATGATTGGACTTGATCGTTTATTTTTCCTGAGATATATCATACTTAGGTTAAACTTCATGCCAAGTTTGAACTCAATCAGTCAAGTATTTCTCTAGATATGAATTATTTTGTACAAAAAAAACAAAATGACTGATATCTGGAAAACTAAGCGTTTTCGGGCCTATGTTTATATGAACTTTTTTTCTTATTTTTAGCTATAGAACAAGCTTCCGAGCAGAGATTGCCGCATAGCTCCTAATCACTCTGCATATAACTCTCCCAATAGATTAACCCACAGAAACTGATTTTAACCTAGAATTTACATAAAGCACAGCACAAACTAATATCCACAAACTATGCCCTCACTTTTACTCTGTCCTGGTGGCTCCGACAATCGGACAGCTCAGCTCCCTTGCCCTGACTTCCTTATGGGAAAAGCATCTCTGGTCTCTCCTTGATGCTCACACCGGCGTCTACACCCCAAAGCTCCCGGACTCCCAAAACCTCTTTTCTCACCCAAGAACCTGTCCTAAAAGACCTCTTTTCTAATGTTTTCTCCCTATTTAAAAATTCACTTCTCTCAGTTTTCTCCATCTGTATACTAAATAATGGCTTTCTTATAAATCACACGCAGCAATATTACAATTTTAGTTACATAACTATCTACTCTATATTACTGTGATATTACCTAATTTTACTTGCTAATGCAATTCTACTGTTGTTAAACATTTATCAACATTGTTTTTGTCTAACAAAATTACCTAACAACTCATTTCATTTCATAATAGTATTTGCAAATATATTTACATTAGTTTATATTCCAATCAAATTTTAAATGATTTAAAGGCCTACATTTATAAATAGATTACTCTGCTGAAGTAAAACTATACAGCTTAAACTTAAATAGAGTATATTAATAAATAAAGCCTAGTGTAAGTTATAATGAAAACTCTTGCTGGTGCTAGAGTGTAACTATATTCATCACTAGGGGAATCACCTGCGTGCTCTGCACGCCAACCCTGTTGGAACCTTATGTACTCATATTCAAGTTATCTTTTCTTCATAATAAAACTGTAGGATTAATAATAACCACAAAGCTAAGATGGTAAATAATGTTAAATGTTCAAATCAAATTATTTCGTATATTTATAACAGCAGTTATAATAAAGTTAAAAGAACCAGCAAGGCTCAGGCCTACACTTTAATAAAAACCTAACCTAAAAGTTATAAATACAAATAATTGCTTCAAAGTTTTAAATCAGCTGTTAATGAAATATTGGAGCAAACAGTTGTTTTATCTGCTACTTTATTCAATTGTTTACTAAGGTAATAAGTCTAAATACATGTGTTGGTTTATCACTCTAGGCCTAACCTAAGATGTTTTTCCGACTAAATTTACAAATATTGAAATAAAAAATGATTTGATCAAAATGAATTATAGCCTATGTTACTCAGGGATAGTGTAGCTTTTTATTAGTAAAACTATTTTTTCAATCGGTTCAATAGTTCCAGAGATTACCTCCTACGGACAAACCAAAAAATTTTACCTTTTTATAATATTAGTATAGATTCAGCACCCCTCCCCTGCTTTGACTACGAACATGAGTACTTAGTTCCAAAAGTAAATGTTCGTTATCACTATTTACTAGTGGGGCTGGTTGGTTGCTGGCACCGGCAGCGGTAATTTTTTAGGGTTCCACAATCAAACATTTACTCATCCTCCACAAACGTTTTATGAAAACTGAAACTTCAACCAATATATTTTCATACTAAATTTAAATTCTTAGAGCTTAAAGGGGTGCGAGAGCCACCCAGGAGTGGGGAAAGGTGAAACATGGGTCAAAATAGGTTTTAAGCATTTGAATCATATAGCATACCGCTCTCAGCAGTGGTACACTAATGGACAGTCTTAACATTATTAACCTTTGTTAGATAATTTTGACAGTCTTAAATTTTTTATAAAAGTTTACGCTTTTTGAGTTTTTTTCATTTAAAACTTTTAAATGGCCGCCATTTTGAAAAAAATGTATTAGAACCAGTTGATTATTTGCGAATTTCCATTGGTAAGATAAGCTATTGCAGTGACCCTTATGACGAGACTTAAGTGGTAAATGAGCACTGATCATGGTCCCCAGAACATGTTTTGGGGTGTCATTAAAAGTTTTATATATCGGGTGTCCCACGAAGAGGTCCCTATTTTTGAATTAATATATTAGATGCACCGAACACTCTACAAACCTGAAACTCAACAGTCCTAACATACACATATGTAAAAGAAATACACCTGAGTATCAGTTAATTCTGACACATTAGGACAAAATGGCGGGATATCAAAGAAATAGTACCTTTTCGTTAAAATAGTTTTATTTGCTTAAGTGTTACAACATAATTATTGAATTTTAACGATGTTACTAAGCACTAAACAACGTTAGGGAATTAAAGATATAATTAACTCATAAATAAATTAAATCTATTTGATCCATAAACCTTATTCAAACTGATGTCCATCGATCGCAATGCACTGATGACAATGAAATAGAAAACAGTCATACGCTTTGCTGAACAACTCTCAAGGTATCAACAACAGTTCCTCTTCGATCAACCTCATTAGTTCATCGCCTGTCGCAATGTTATGACAATAAACCTTCTCCTTCAAAAAGCCCCACAGAAAAAAGTCACAGTCAAGTCTGGAGACCTTGGGGGCCAGTCCATGAAGCTGCTGCCACAACCTATCCAACGGTTAGGAAGATTTTGGTCCAAAACTGCTTTGGCCACATTAGCATAATGCGGAGGAGCTCCATCCTGTTAGAAAAAAACGTCTTTCATCTCAGGCTGAGAAAGATGAGGAACTATGTGATTGCTTAAAACTGATGCATACCTTTCTCCAGTCATTGTTTGTCGGGATATGTCATTCGACAAAACACCATCCTTAGTAACAGCAGCCCAAACTGTTATACCTGTTGATTTTAATTTCTCTTCTTGTAAGATATGTGGATTTTTTGTGTTATAGTAATGACAATTATGCCTGTTTACAGTTCCTGTTCGATAAAATGTCGCTGAAAACACGATTCCTTCATGCCATTTGCTATCTACGTCAGTCTTTTCAATTATTTTCGAACAAAATTCCAATCGTCTGTCAGGATCATCTTCAAGCAGTCCGTGAACTAAATGAGTTTTATAATGTTTGATTTTGTTCTTTTTGGCATACCGGTACCTTTGGACAGATGACTTCGGTATCCCTGTAGCAGATTCCACCTTTCTTACTGAATTAGGCGTATTTGGAGATTCCATGAAAGCAGCACATATGATTTCTTCATTTTCTATGTTGGAGGATCTATGGTATTTTTTTTGTATTGACCCCGTTTCTAGTAGGATAGTCTTCCACTTACGAATAGATTTCCTTGACGGTGGAACTACACCTGGGTACCTTTCCCTAAAACACCTTATTGCTTCATAATTATTTTCAAAGACAATAGCCCAGGAACAACATTTCACTTTTTGCTCAGTTGAAAACGGCATGGTACATAAGACACTTTACAATGCAACTTAATAACAAATGCCAATGTTTATTACCAAATATGTTCATTGTTGTGGATACACGCAGTCAGCTGATAGATTTAAAATAGTCTAAACAGCTGTAGCTGTTCCTATTCTAAATAAAAGTAGGTTTACCCTTAAAATACGATTGCTGATTTTGTTGTTTTTTGTTTTTCCGCAATTTTGTTTGTATCAGTCAGAATTAACTGATACTCAGGGGTATTTCTTTTACATATGTGTTATTCACGACTGTAGAATTTCAAGGTTGTAGCGCGCTCTATACGTCTGTCATATCAATTCAAAAATAGGGACCTCTTCGTGGGACACCCGGTATATGTGTTCGCACTCTAACGGCCACATTTTAAGTCCGATTTGGTACTCACTTTGGTTGTTTATGTCGCTTGAATGAGAAAGTTAGAAAAAAAATCCAACAACTGGAAGCACGTGTTTGGAAGGGAATTTACTATTTTTTTAGATTATCCTTACTAAAATGAAACTTTTTTAGGAGTTTTATCTAAAAAATAAATATATTATATTATTCTACACATTCTGTTTTTTCACGACCTTATAGCTTGCTTGTTTCCCCCAAAATCGATTAAAACATACAATACCATAAAAATACCCTATTCAAATCCATGTGGGGGATTTAGCTTGGGGGTATCTTTTGAACCAAAGCCAACGGCTGAAGTGAAGTAGTCCATAACGCAATATCGCAAGGTCGAGGAGCAAACGCGCAAAGAGAGAGTTTCGGCTGTGAGTGGAACGAAGGAGAGCGTGAGTCAAAGCTGGAGGCTTAGGTGTATATAAATTCAACTAATGTCATTTGTACACACAGGCAGCTATTCAACGTCTTCGAGAGTAGACCGATTTCCCAAATAGTAGGTTGAAATCCTAAAACAAATAAACTTAATTTTGGAAATTCGCTCAACTCATGTCAGCGTTTCAGCTGCTTGGTCGAATTATGCTTTTTAAATTAGCCTTACCATGCAAAAATTATTATTATTATTAGAAATTGATACTGTGCAAAATTTCAACTCAATCAGGTAACCCCTTCTATATATAAATTGTTTAGTAAATAAAACAAAATGGCGGATAGCCGGTGAAAGCGTTTCCAGACATAGTGGAACTTTTTTATTTTGACTCCCTTAATCACCCTCTGAATTATCTCTGCATTAAAGAAATACCCTCAATACAGACAACAAGGAAACAACCAGGAACTCTACTAGAAACACAAAAATATGGATCAGTGGGAAAGAGAAGATTATCCTTCTACAGACACCTGTATTGTAGAGAATAAAGGGGGATTTAAACGAGGCTTGTTACAAGTGACTTCTAGAATCCACTTCTACTCCCGTTTTCTGCAGTTGTTCTGCAAATATAATAAAGTGACCTGTGAACAATGTCTGAATTGATGAGCTCTGAATTACAACAAGTGACGTGTAGGAGGCTAGTTGGTGTTTAGACGGTTAAAGTAGCAAGTCACTTGTGGTCACGTGACCCACCGAGAAGAGGGACAGTGATACAAGCCGCTTCCGTTTTCAAGCAATCTTAAAAAGTTGGTGGCTTGTTACTTGCCACTGTCTACTGTCGTGTTTGTTGGTGTCTACACGAGGAAAGTTGCAGGCTTATAGCAAGTCTCTTTGATAAACCACTTGTAAAAAAGCCTCGTCTAAATCCTCCTTAAGAGAAAATACAGAGAAGAATCCATAGAATGTAGAAGTTTTTGAACAACAACAAAATTATGTTATGTTAATGTAATCCATAGTATGCTAAAACAAATACAAAAATAATACATTGAAAAATCACATACAGACTATATTTGCAAAGTTAAAATGCAGCAAATCAATTTTTATAGGTTCATAAGGACAACTAAAAACAGCAACCGCAGAGTAAAGTACCTACTCTTAGTGAAATATTCTAATTTATTAACTGAAGAAAACTAGAATTTTAACAAAATTTCGTACAAAAGCTGATTAAATACTTGTTCAATTTATTAAAAAAAAGGTTTCATTTAAAAGATTCTGCATTTATTTTATTACAAATTTTATAAATGGAATCTGAAGTACCTGCAACTTTCTATACCAAATTTGCAACTCTAGTTTGCAAATTGTGTAATTATGAAAGTACAAGGTGGACCCACACTGTTATCGGTTATGAGCCCTCACTGCGACCCAATGGTATATCCCCTTTTATTTCTCTTTGGAGAACCTGGATGGGATCCAAAATTAATTCACAATGGCCAAAGAAGACAAAGACATCGGGAAAGGCTGACAATGTTACAGTTTGCGTGTTACAGATTAGCGATCCGTGAGAGGTTCTCACATATTCATGCCTCAAAAAAACTATTTCAACAGTTTGTTGTAGACATGTACACACGAGTCGAAGGCGAGTGATTAAACTACATAAGAAACCATCAGTCAGAACTGCGAGTCGAGCATTACAAGGGTCTCCAAGATTTTGTATTGAATAGAGCTCAACTTAATAATCTTATTGCAGGTAAAATTGTTGTGCTACCATCTTCATTTGAAGGTAGCCCACGGAACATGATTCAAAGGTATCAAGACGCCATGGCAATCGTTCAAAAGTTTGGTAAGCCAGATATTTTTTTGACAATTACCTGTAATCCTAATTGGCCAGAGATACTTTTGTCTCTTAATGCAAACGAAACCCCAACAGATCGTCCTGACATTGTTTCTAGGGTATTTAGAGGAAAACTAAATGAAATAAAAAAAGACGTATTGAAAAATAATGTTTTCGGAATGGTAAATGCATATGTTTATGTAATAGAATTCCAAAAACGTGGCCTGCCACATTGCCATATGCTATTGATTCTTGGTGAAGGATCAAAGTTCCGAGAACCAGCTCAAATTGACCAATGCGTCTGTGCCGAACTACCAGATCCACAAGAATTTCCTACACTTCATAATATTTTCGTAAGGAATATGATACACGGACCATGTGGTCAACGCAATAATAAATCTCCTTGCATGAAAAACAATTGTTGCACTAAGAAATACCCAAAAGAGTTTCTAGAGGAAACTATAGAAAATAACAATGGATACCCTAACTACCGCCGAAGAAATAATGGAATAGTTGCAAGAAAAGGTATCCACCAAGTTGATAATAGAGATGTTGTCCCTTATAATAATTATATGTTACTTAAGTATAATGAGCACATTAATGTAGAAATTTGTTCCACAGTTCGTTCTGTATAGTATTTATTTAAGTATGTATATAAAGGTTATGATTCTGCATGCATAGAATTTGTAAGTAATGTTAATCGACCTAACAATGCAATAGTCTACGATGAAACTAAAAACTTTTCAAATATGCGATATGTAAGTTCTCATGAGAGCATTTGGCGCCTCCATTCTAATGAGATGCATGAACAATCTCATGTAATTATTCGATTGGCAGTTCATGAAGAGGGACATCATAACGTATATTTCAAACAAGGAAATGAACAGGCTGCACTCAATTTATCTCAAGAAAAGCAGACAACTCTCACAGCATGGTTTGATTTAAACAACCGCGAACCAACTGCCCGCCAGTATTTATACAATGAAATTCCGCAACATTATCGGTTTGCAGGTAATGCGTGGATTCCTCGACAGAGAGGGGGTGGTAAAGTTATAGGAAGGATGTATAATGTGGCACCTAATGATTCAAATAGGTTTTATTTACGCATATTATTACTTCATGTTAAGGGTGCTACATCGTTTGAGGATTTACGGCACTACAATGGTACAACATATGATACTTTTAAAGAGGCAGTTTTATCACGTGGACTCCTTCAAAACGATCAAGAATGGCACCGTTGCTTGGAGGATTTACAGAATATACAAATGCCACATCAGCTCAGACAATTATTTGCATTCATTTGCTGTTTCTGTGAACCAACGTCACCTTTAAAATTATGGACTACCTTCAAAGAGAAACTAACCGAAGATATGAATGACATTGATCCTCATGAAGCAGAAATGGCATCATTAAGACAAATCCAGAATATTCTGAGAGAAAATGGATTCAACTGTGCTACTCTCGGCCTACCAGTTCCACCTGATGTCGCGATTGAAAACCCCACATACAATCTGCAGGAACAAGCTGATTTGGGCGTAGACATGTATAATAAGCTTAATTTTGAACAAAAGATGGTCGTTGATCGAATCTTAAATGCAATATCAGGGGATACGGAAGAGAAACTATTCTTTTTAGAAGCTGCTGGGGGATGTGGAAAGACTTTCATATACTCATGTATTTTGAAAATAATCCGAGGTCGAGGTCAAATTGCCTTAGCAGGTGCTTGGACTGGGATAGCAGCATTGCTTTTAGACGGAGGCACTACACTACACCGTTTATTTGGCCTTCCTGTACCCGTACTACCCTCATCGGTCTCATCAATCAAGGCTAATTCCGATAAAGCTACTATTCTCAGAGAAGCTTCTATAATTATAATAGACGAGTCTTCGATGGTACCTGCTGCAGCTGTTGATTGTATAGACCGTCTACTAAAAGATGTAATGAAGTGTTTGGACCCAGTATATGGACAAATGCACATGGGTGGTAAAGTAGTCCTTTTTGGTGGTGATTTTAGGCAGGTTTTGCCTGTGGTACCGTTGCCTGGCAGAATACAAATAACAGAATCTTGCATTCAAAGAAGCAGAGTTTGGAAATACATTACACTCATCCATTTGAAAAAAAATATGCGCGCAAATGATGGTGAAAGATTATTTTCTAATTGGCTTCTTCAAATAGCCAATGGAACATTAATAAGTGACAGAGGATCAGATTTTATTAACATTCCTGAAGATTATATAATTTCAGAGGATTTACTGATCAGGCATGTCTTTGGCGACTCAAAAAATGAGGAGATTGCTAGACAATATTGCAATCATGTAATAGTCTGTCCTTTGAATGAAAACTGCGATAGAATTGACATTGTTCCCTTGTGGATCTCTTTGGTCTCTTATTCGCCGATCTGCATTACGTCTGTCCACTACATTCCTGAACACTCTCACACGTCTTGCTGGTCTTCCCCTAGTTGATAACATGATAGAATTTTTGTAAAATTTTAAGAAAATTATAATGAATGTATAAAAAGTTAATATAAAAGCCACACAAACTTCCAAAAATCACACTTATAATAAGGTTTCTCTTCTATAAAATTATTGTCACCTGAGGATCAACTAAAAGTCAATAATAATATAATAAAACCATTTAAAATATTAAAATTACTTGTGTGTGTCAACGTTTATCTTTTATAGGTTAATAAGTAACACATTTTATTTAACAATATAATTTACATTAACTGTCATATTATTTTACAGAACAGCTGTTTTATTGTTTTAATTTATTTATTTAATACCACTGTATATAGAATACTAACGGTAGGGTTTACAAACGGATGCGCAGTAACTCGTGACATCAACGGTGCCCAGTTTCTCATAAGCTCTATAAGCTTCTCATGGAGCCTTATGTAAAAATTGAATAACTTAAAAAATATTTAACTGATTTTAATAAAATTTGAACCACACAAAGAAAACATATCTTTAATAATAATATAAAAAAATCAGATTGTTACATAAAATTTTAATAACTTTACTGATTAGGCCTTTAAATATTACTTTCCGATATCTTTATTCGGTGAAAAATTGTTCACGTCTTCAGTAAAAATTGAATAACTTTAAAAATATTTAACCAATTTTAATAAAATTTGAGCCACACATAGGAAACATATCTTTAATAATAATATAAGAAAATCAGATTGTTACA
>JAGFPH010001162.1:146959-159155 GCA_018207615.1 Philaenus spumarius
AAAAAAAAACGTAACACCCTTTATAATTTATGAAATTTAATATGATATATTTTATATTATATTAAAAAATATATACTTACTGTTATTTGGACCGCAGTCATGGCACAAATGTTCAAAGCACGTGTCGGTCAATACAAATTATTAAATGATAAAGGGTGTTCAGTTTTTCTTCAATCTATACTACACATTTAGCAGCCCCATACACTGTGAACTAAATATCTCTTAATACATTAAATTATACACTTTTCAGTTTCATTAGTTTTGAGTTTGGTTTCAAATTTTCTTTGAAGTTCTGTCTTCGCTTTTGACCTACCATTAGTGCTCTATCTCTTAGATAATGGGATAACCATTTTATATTGTAGAATATTTTCATCCTAACAAATTGCTCCAAGATGAACTGACGATGGTCCTTGCACTTATTAACAAACCACTAAATGCACTGGTGGTGCTAAATGAACAACAGTTAAACAAATAATTAACCAAATCAAATCATTCAATATTTTCAACCCGTTTATTAAAAAATCTAATATTATTAGATTTATGTATCTATTCAATAGATTATTATTAGTAATTAACTAGGCGAGGCTGTTAATTGTAAATACAAAAATACTATACAATTTATCACAACGGTTTGAATTCCTTAAATCCTTTTTGAATTATTAATCCCTACTTGAAGTAGTAAAATGGCACAATGAGAAGGCTTAAGCTTAAAATTGAAATACAGTTGTATACAATAGCTTAACCCTCCAAGTGCTAACGTCGCATATGCGATGTATAAAAGTCGCTTTACGGTGCTAACATCGCATATGCGACGTTTGCGCAACACATTTTGTAAATGTGTACGACGCCGCTATTTTTAATACAATCGGATACTTCTATGTATGTTTGTGTTTGGAAAGAGTCACTTTATTATAATTCAGAGTTTCATAGCGATATCAACTCAAACAAACCTTCGGCAGAATTGTCAAATCAAGTACATATCTATACACGGTATGTATATAGTCGTGTAGTAGGCCTACGCGTAGATAGACGCTCGGAACTCGGATTTTGTTTGTTTATCCACTAGTTGTTATTCATTTTTAGTTTTAGTTTAGATCAGTTTATTTTTATTTGTTTTTGTAAATGTTTATTATTTATTTTTTAAGTAATTATGAGTGAACTTAGCAATAGAGGTGCGTTTGAAAATAGTGATTTTTAGAGACTTTGAACTGTAAATCTTTTTTTTCTTCTTTTTTTTCTTGTATATAATGTGTGTGTTATTCCTTTATAACAAATTAAAAACATAAATATTGGACCTAGACAGTACTTTTATATCTTTAGAGGCAAATTTTTCTTCTTTGTGCAAAAAAACAATTTTTTTATAAAAACGGAGTTTTTTTTTATAGACAAAAAGTTTGTTTTTTACAGCAAAGTAGTAGTGTTATATATATTTCTATTCGCCATAAAATTGTGCAACTTTTGGCTATATTGAATTTTCTACATAACTTTTTTTACATATTTTGAGTGAGAGGTTTTAGAACACAAAAAATTTTATTTTTTTTATTTCTACTTTGGTCAACAAAAAAAGTATAAAAACTATAAGGTAAGCCTGTTAAAGCTATTTACTGTAAAGATCATGTAATTGTGATTAAAATGATATATAATAAGTCTTACTTTACTGTTAGTGAGTATGTTATAATGATTTTAGTTAATAAGCATGCACGGAACCAACAAACCCTTAGCACTAAAGAGCAATATAGTCAGCACTTGGAGGGTTAAACAAGTTTTTCATTATGTTTTGCACGCACGTTAAAAATGTAACCGCAATAGATAATTACATTTAAAAATTTAGTAATTTGTCGTTTTATTGATATCAGAAATTTTTTAAATGTCATACTTAAGGTTTAATAATTAATTACTTTATAAATGTTACATTTGTGTTTAAATGTACAGGCAAATAACATAATAACTAGATCAGCTGTCCGATTATTAAAAGCACGTAGTTAGACATTTTACTAATAATAAATCAGCTGTTAATTGTAAATACAAAAATACTATACAATTTACCACAACGGTTTGAATTCCTTAATTCCTTTTTTAATTATTAATCCCAACTTGAAGTAGTAAAATGACACAATGAGAAGGTTTAAGCTTCAAATTGAAATATATGTTATGAGCGTACGTTGAAAGGTTCTCTCAAACAAAGGGTGAGCTTCTAGACAAAAATAAATAACGTTTGGAATTTTTAAGATTTTATAATTTGTATTTTTTAACAAACTTAAAATGAGGAAATGATAAATTTTATATTTTTGGGAATGTTTGGGCATCAAATTGGTACATTTGTCATGAGCCTAACTGGTGACGCCAAAACTAATGGATCTTACACAAATTTCTCCCATTTAAATAACATGGCATAATTTTAAAATGTCAGTTGTTAAAATAAACTCAATTTATTGGATTTTTATATTTTGCTGTAACTCTGCAGTGTAAAACGAATAAAAAGACACTTTTTTTACAAATTGGTAGAAAAATACCGACGTAATAGGCCGATAATGTACTTCCCCAACGATAATTCAATAATTACAAAGCAAACGCTTAAGGGTCGGCTCTACCTGTCGGCCATGTTGGTTGACACTCCATAAGACCAATGTTAAATTAAAATCCAAATTTTTCCTTTATTTTTGATCCGATAATTATGAACGATATGTCATTTTAAAGCTATGGCCAATACGCATGCAAATGGCTTTTCCAAAATTAAGAAAATATTTTGTTTAATATTCATTAACAATTTAAAAAATTTATTTTTAATATGTTTTTATGTTGTCACTATTAATTATAGCGAAAAAGTACCAAGCCATTTGCATGAAGAATTTCGTCCCCAAGAGTTTGGTATTTTTTTTAAAACGCTATTTGAACAATTGCGGGTTTTAAATGGATTTAGGCTGAGCAATGTCCGTGTAACCTACTGCCGCTATAGGGTGACTTTAAATATTGTTTTACGTTGTAACTATTAATTGTAGCGAAAAATTACCAAGCCATTCAGATGAAGAATTTTGTCCCCAAAAGTTGGGTATTTTTAAAAAAACGCTATTTGAACAATTGCGGGTTTTAAATGGATTTAGGCTGAGCAATGTCCGCGTAACCTACCGCCGCTACGCTGGAGTCGCAGGTTGCTTTCTGTTTTACTAGAGCCGACCCTTAAAAAACGCATTCGGTACACGTGAAGCACAAACCTAGAATAACGGTCGTTACACAATTAACATTGATAATTCAATAATTACTATAATTATACAATAATTCAAATAACAGGAAATCTATAAGAGATATAGAAGGGTACTGTAAGCGGCGTAAATGTTCTAAATTTTTAGCTCTTTCGATTGAGCTATCAACCAACCTCGTCCTTTTTTATTTTTTCAAATAAATAAAAAAAAAACGAAAAAATGTATAAAATTAGAATTTTTATAGCCTCGAATGTTACAAAAAAAAAAAATTGCTTGATGACATATCTAGAGATAAAAAATAAACAGATTTTTTTGAAAATCTTCAAAATCGGTCCATTAGGAGAGGCTGGGCTATTGAAAATAGGTTTTCGACAAAAATCATTTAATAATATAGATTATTATTTGAAAATATAATTAATTATAACAAAATACTACGAGATGCTCTTCTCTTTCAGTTATTGTTTTCTCACTTTAAAATAGGATGTACAAAACTTTTATAAATTAACGAAATGATTTACAAACGCAATAAAAAACAAATACTAAAATATACTTTATTATGAAAATTAATGAATAAAAACGTGAATCCAGAATAAATAAATAGAATAGTGTGATCGGACCAATGGAGAGCATAGCAGTTGTTTACGTTTACGCATCGACAAAACTATTTGGTCTCTGTGAAGTTGACACTAGGGGCGGGCACGTAATGTACAGTCCCAATAAAGAAGGTACAGTCCGCGCGGGGATGCTGCTGGCGGTACCTGTTGGCCTCGATCCAAACTAGGCATTTTCGACTGTTGAAAAGTGTTCCCTCTGATAACATGGGGGTTTCGCTTCTTATAGTGTTGTTTCTTCAATGTTATTAGGCACTTCCCGTAATCGTACCCCCCTCGACCTTATACTTGAATTAAAGATCTCGACAAGAAACTTTTAGGAAACTGGCCAGAATTTAACATTTTTTAATTTTGGAAGCACCTTTTGGGCGGGGAAGATTTTTTAGATTTTTTCAATTTCTTCATTTTCCAACTTTGAGCGCATTTAGTAAGAAAACGGTAAGAGATAGCAAAAAATGTTAAATACAAAAGTTGTAGAAAATTAAATTTCAAAGAAGAAATTTTCCTTCAGATTCAAGATCCAATCAAGCCTTTAGCCGCTATTAACCCGAGAAGGAGCTCCTGCAAACAATCTTTCAAATTTCCCATGTTAATCTTATGGAGGTAATGTTTAATGAGCTTGAGTCAGCTGCCAAATAAAACAGCTGATTTTTGCTCGGTCACCTATGTACAAACGAGCCAAAGATTAACGAGATTCTTTAGCGAATTTTCCAACTGCGAGTGAAGCGAAGCAGCCATCTAAGGCCGAAGGCCGAGGTGGGGTTGGGACGC
Organism: Philaenus spumarius; assembly: GCA_018207615.1. Taxonomy (NCBI): domain Eukaryota; kingdom Metazoa; phylum Arthropoda; class Insecta; order Hemiptera; family Aphrophoridae; genus Philaenus; species Philaenus spumarius. Next base: position 151,542 of record JAGFPH010001162.1, read on the forward strand.
GAAGCGTCCAGGGGCAGAGCCCCTAGTTTAGTAATACCCTTTATCAGAAATTTAAATCTTTTGCGGTAAACATAAACGCAATTTAATTATGTAAATAAGAAACTAAAAAAGTTACGGTACATTTTAATTATTATTATTCACTTAAATAAAATGTTTATGCACCGCTTAAAATAAAACGAGGTCCAAACTTGAACATTATTGAACAAATAATATTAATAAATAAGGATGTCTTATCTCTACCACTCGGCAATCAATGCATTTCTCAATGATAAATCTTGCGAGTGAGATCCAGCTGTTGTTTGTATGTATTCCGGGCTGTGCTCTCATTTGAGATATTTATTTTTTAATTAATTAATCGTGAAATTAAATGAGTTATTCAATAAGTATTAACCAATAAATGTGGTCCAAATTATAATGTTTGGTCTTATTTTGATTACAATAATCTCATTTATAAACTTTTTCAGTTCGAAAAAGTTCATAATATAAAGGTTTAAGTATCGCTGATTTTTAAACTTGTTGGCCTCCTTGATTCTGAATCATCAGTCTCTTATTTGCAGTCGTTCGCAGCGCTTGCCAAACATCAATTGCGTGCCGCGAGGCTGGCAAAAGGTGTCTGGTGCTCCCAAGTTGTCCCATTTCGATTCCGAGCTGAGGGACAATGTGGGAGACTTTACTGTAGGTAGCTCGTATAGTCGCACTGCAATTGGCTGACGTAATATTCTGAACCGAGTGTTGAATGAGTATGATATAGGGACTGGATAGTCCAGTACAACGTTAAAACTAAACGTAAAAAAATTTATAAAAAGCAGTAGCGGAACAGCTGATGAGGGAGCTTTAAGGCTACCTAAAGAAACGACTATGAATACCAGCCTTAAAGAACACATAACTCATGTCAGCCCATAGGAGTGACTGTTCCTAGAAGCCTAAAGTTATAATTTAATGTAAGAGTGAATACTTTTCTGTATTAGTTTTACGATATGTAAAAGTAGATATAAGATCACGGGGTATAATGTGTTAAAAGTTTTTAAAGATAGAAATCAGTTAATAAACTACAAAGTACGAGACGAGTGTATGTAATGCCACGCTAAGTAGAACAGCCAATGTGATGCAAGAAACCGTTCTAATTGCATAATAACCACCATATATAAACAACGAATCATAGAGTTGAACTCATAAATAACCAATAAGAATGGTTTTAATAGAAGTTTTGGGAAAGACATGTGATGTTTCTTTATGAGTGGCTGGCAGGGCCGCTAAGATAGTGGGGCAAATGCATAGGGGCCAAGGTTGGACCCTAGAAAAAAAATGAAAGGAAAACATAATTAATTCTTCAAACAATCTTAATTAAATATGTTTAGTTTAAGTAAATTAACGAATATGAAATCAGTATGTAACGTGCTCAGCCTGTTCGGGCACCATTTTGTAACGTGCTGTGCTTTGCAAGCCGTTTACAAACAATTTATTAATAGAAAACAAAAAAAAATGAAAAATAAAAATTTAATTTTGACAAAAATATTTCTAAGTTATTTTTAAAATAAAAAAAATACCTTTACTGTGTAACAATTATTTATTATTTCCTACCTTCAATCCATTTACTTATTTAATTAATTAAATTATCATTTTAAAATATTGCAACACCTTATTCCCAATAAAAACAAACAAACATAACCCCAAAATTGAAGTTAGGTTATGTTTTGATCACATCTGTTACTCTACAGTTGATCATTAAATATCTGTTACACATAACCTTTCATATCTGTGACTACAGTTCCTGGATTACAAATGGACTCGTCTGAAGGATCAGCCGCCATGTTTGTCACATGCGCACATTCCCTCCAGATTGTCTCGTGTTCACCAAAACCTGCAGCCATTTTGAATTACACTTACAAAGAAAACTAAAAAAACTGAATTTATGATTTTAACAAGGTCCGTTACCACAAAGTACTTCTGGAAAGGATTATACTCAAATTAAAAACTCATAGTGGTTGACATTATTACTTTACTGAAACATTCTAAATTATAAAAACACATACATCAATTATTACTTCAAGTTGGCAACTCATCGTTTTAATTACTTCAATCACACACTCAAACACACAAATTCATTATTAATAATTTTACCTTAGATATACAAAAAACTTATATTTATAAATTATTCAAATGCAGACTTAACCAAATTAGTTTATTACTTACGATCGTGTTGTTTTAGAGTGCACTTTAAAAAGATAGATATGAATTTACAAAGATAAAAAACTTATAAGACGTATGAATTCAATTAAAATATAAAAACCCCATTAATTCTTTAGTTCGTCGCACTTTGGCCACGTAGATTTTGATTCACTTATAATATCGTTGCACTTGTTATAAGATCTTTATGAAAATAGTTGGAAGCCATGTTGCACGTGCACGCAAACTTTCGAAGTTGATGATTTAAAGACAATTCACAAACAATTCTTACATTTTCGCTAGTGAACAATACACAGCACTGTCCTTACTCCTCCTTAAACATTTATAAACGGTAGTTCAACTTTAACTACCGCAAAAAAGCACTTGTTAAAACATTTTGTTGGACTAGCCGCAGAACACGTCTGTACTGGACTCGAAACTTGATGCAAGTGGGACGCTCCAAGCTCCTTCTTCTACGTTCTCCTTTCAATCACACCATCTGACGTCATCAAAACTAGAAGACCAATGAGAAGCTGTTTTTTCTTTTCTCCAGGGGACCGTAAATATGTTCCCCTACGGCTAGTAACGCTAAGTACCAACATTTTAGGACAAAATTTCTGTCTCTATCATAGATGGATTACACAGGCTCTCAACTTAATCTATCAAGTGTATTTCTTACAATGTCTGAAATCGTCTTTCGATGTTTATTCATCACTGTCTAAAAACTTAGCGGACCATAAGTTCAAACTCTCCAATACCTTTTAACTGTTTTTTATACTTTGACACATCGTGAAACATAATTTAAATATTTAAACAAAAATGAATTTAAACATGAAGTTAATATTACTTTTGATTTAATCTGAATTACTAATTAATGTCTGCATTTCCCTTTGAATTTCTATGTTCATTAATATTATGAAATAACTAAATCCTTTAAATTAGGCTAATGTCCAAAATTTACCTTATGACCCTTTTTACGTTATTTTACTATTTTGATGTTTAAAAACCCTGAAACTCACATGTATTACAAGTATAATTAGATAATGTAAATAGAGAGTAAATTATTAGGTATATCAAACAATCTCAAAACCGATATAACTAATTGTGATTCGTGAAAACGCGAATGTTAGGCCGGCCATACACGTAGAGATGTACCGCAGAGTATTGTCTGCCTCAAGAGGTAAACCTCGGCATGTGTGCCAGCCACTATGAGCAATGAAACTCCAGAGGTGAACAGACCTCTGGAATCGAGCCTGGTAGAATTGAAAAGGCTACCACCAGAATTGAATATTTTCTACCACCAGAGGTGACAAGACCTCTGCGTGTGTGTGGGTAGTTGAGGCTTACCTCAGGTAGTTGTAGCCAGACAAGCGTAGAAAGAGGGTGTCTTTTGTGTTTTTCTTTGCATGAATGTTTTTTATTTGCATTTAGTTTATTTCTTTTAAGTGTTGTGTTTGACTTCACTTCAGTTTATTTGTGCTTAGTGGTTTTGTTCTTGAAGAATTCATCACGTCATTCTGGAAACACAATCAGTTTTGGAAGAACTAATTGAGTTATAAATGTGAACCATAAAAATGTTAACAGTAGCTAACACTAAACCGACAACAGCGATTGTGTTGTCTACTTGTGTTCAACTGACGGCAGAGGCAGACCGCTGCGAGTGTGGGCTCCTAGCTTCTTGAGGTAAACCTCTGCTGTTCGTTCGACTCTGGGGAATACCTCTGCGGTACAACTCTACGAATATGGCCGGCCTTAGGCAGATACGAGTTGAACAGAAAAGTCGGCACTGGTGGCTAGTTCCTTCTACTTGCTAAGGAGGAATGGAGTTCCATTTCCATTTGTTTTAGGAAGAGACTTAAGATGACACACAGAGTCCCTTGTGCTGTGGAACTCATCAAACTAGTTTTTCCTATGCAAGCGGAACAAACCAGCATGTATGTACCGGAGCTGGATGCTGAGGTGCAAATAAATTCAACTAATATATTTCTTACATGAAACGTGAGTTGAACAATTTCCCAAATAGTTGGTTGAAACCCTAAAACATATAAACTTTATTTTGGAAATTCGCTGAACTCACGTCAGTGATTCAGCTCATGATCAAATTATTTAAGTAGTAATAAGCCTTTACTTAGTAAATGTTTTTGTTGTTAGAAGGTAGTAGTTGCTAAATATAGTTAAAATGTTCAGAGAAAAAAGAAACATTTATAATATTTTATTGCTTATTGTTTCTGGAAGCATAAAAATATTTCAACTTAAAGAAACAAGTTTCCTACACACATCAAAGTGTCTTATTTTAGGAGTATAGGCACCTGGGGTAAGCTTACATTGGGGCCTCCTACCGTACCGGGTTGAACTCATTCTTATTTATAAAAACTACTTGTATATAGACTAGTAGTCGTGAATGTTTTGTAAATACAGTAAAGACAATTGATTTTTTTATATAATTTCTTAACTATTGAGAAGGCCTAGATGCAAAAGAAAAGAAAAGAAAGGCAGCTCGGGGCGCCCCTCTTGATGCGGTGCCCGGAGTAGCTGAAGCATTTGCTCTCCCCCCCCCCCTCTCTGGGGCAAGCCCTGTTTAGGAACTGTGTAACAGTACTCATTGCTTTTAACAACTGGTTCTATTACTATAACAATTTCAGATAGAAGCAAGTCTATAGCTATTATTAAAATAAAACCACATTCATTCATGTCTTTGTATTTACATTACAGTAAAACCTTGATCAGGCATGGATCCAGGAACATATTTTAGGGGGGGGGGGGGGGTAAAAACAGGGGTCTGGAGGTTCTGGAAATTTTTTAAAATTACAAAAGGCTATTTTATATGGTTTCAAGACTTATAAAATTACTTTTTTGATGGACAGTATTCCATTCTTAAAAGTTTTTTTAACTAAAATCCGACAATTATCTTTTACGATCAGCAAAGTAGGTTATATAAATAATAGGCCTACGACATATTTTTGTACATGTTTATTTTGTGTTACAACCATTAAACAAAATGTTCGACCATACAAATTGAAAAAAAGTTCTTCCAAATAATTAAACCTTGATTAAAAAGTATTATATAAAATGCTTAATTTTTTTATAAAACATAATCTAACCACCTTTTTGTTTCTTAGCATATTAATAAATTTCTTTGTCTATATTTGGTATAATGTATCAACACCAGCGCTAGACCAGTCAACCTCCCATTCGTGAACGTATCCACATCTTAACTGTTCTTAAAGTCAAGAAAGACCGTTCTGCACTGGCAACACTTGCAGGGAGTGTGCCAAGAACACGTAGAGGGGTGAAAATTGTAGGAAAAATATCTGAGTTACAATAATCTAGGCTGGAAATTGCATTATTTGGAACTTGTGTCGATGAATCCAAGAATTAAATTCGCCTTTTTCACTGCAATAAGCAGTGGCAGAATGACCTTATTTTTTTATTTTTTGTAGTTTCTGGGGAGGTCGCCTCCCCCCTGGCTCCGTACCTGACCTTGATCAACCTACTTTCGCGTAACCGACGCCTTGGATTATACGACCATCTGGCCGCGCTTTATTTTCCGCCTGATGCCACTTCTTACTTGATAGACTACTGTACTCTTTAATCTGCTGTTTTATCTGTGTGCTTTTTAAGTTTATTACTGTATTCCTTTTAAAGTTGCAGTGTAGTTTTATACAGTATATTGAGTTTTGATTAATAAGTTTAAGGGGTTCTGTAAGACTAAAAATGGGTACAACAGAAACGCTTGTGTGCACAATCGAACAGAAAATCTAATTTAAAACTCATTGTCTTGTATCCAAGTCACTGAGTGTTATGACGACCTCAGCAGGGGGATGATATCTGATGATGGAACTAGTTCCGAAACGCGTCATGGATTAAGTAAGTGAAGTACTTTATAATAAAAGTTACATAGATGGACATAATATTTTATTCAGAAAATCTAAGCATTCTGCAAAGACTTTGTAACAAAGGTGAGTCAGTCACTAAACTAGCCTCTGAAATGGGTGTTGGAGTGACAACCGTTAAAGGCTGGAAAAGGAATTGAATCTTTTTCGTTGACTGTAGATGGTGAAAATGATTTAAAAACTATAAAAGCTTTGAAAAACCCAAAACTTGAGATCTTGGATGACGCTGTGTGGGTTTGGTTTTGCCAGGAAAGACTGTGGACATATTGTAGGAAAAGGAGTGGCGAAATGCAGCCGCAAAGTCAAGGTTTAAGAAATTGAAAAAAAAACTTTTTCTTCTTCTGTACCTTTACTGAATTTCGTGGGAGCAAAATATGTAATATATGTGCAAAGTTAATGTGTTGTGTAATATTAGTATGTGTTAGTGGCAAAGTTAATTCTTTTCTTTAGCTACATAATAAGCCCCATCATGTTAGCAAGAATTTCAAAATTAGCTTAGTTATTTGTAAACAGACAGCCAGTTGTTAAATCTGTGCGTAAATTTTCTCCGCTGTATTTATATCTTCTTTGTAACAAATGTCTCTGCCACTATCTACAAAGTCGAGGATGATTAATAAATAACAACGAACATCGCGGCTATGCAAGCTAGTCGACGGTACATTATCATCACTGTGATTTCGCACGAAAGTCTCTCACTCAACTGATCACGGCACTTCAGTAAAACAACTCGTGTGTTTCCCCACCAAGTTCAGAAAAAAAACGTGTTTGCCGAACATTTGCTTATTGTGGACCCGGATTAAGGCTTGCTTCCTATTGGACACAAAGATGGATGACTTTACAATACTCGACAGGCAGTAAAAAGCATGGCTTCCTTAGCAGCTAAATCTGCCTCAGTAGTACCTCATGATTAAAACACCACATAGATAAAGTCTGTGCATCGAACACATAATGTCTTTAACCAAAATATTACAGGAATCTTGGATGGATTCAAGAGCACTTCTTGCATTAGAACATATAAAAAGGAACAGCGATATTAGTGATACAGACTTCAGTGACTTGAGTAGGTATTACAAAACATTTTGCTGAATATACAGAAGATGTTTGTTGTTTCTTCGTTTATGTTTGTCTACAGTTTTCAAATTGTTTCGCAACTGTTCCAAAATAAATGTTTGTCATTGTTTTGTGTCAACACTAGCTAGGCAGTGTTTCTCGAGATGTTGACTGAAGAAGACGTTCTTCTAGCTTGTGCTAGTTTATATTTCATTCTACAAAAGGAGGTTGACAACAAAGTGACACAATTTACATCCTGTGTTACCAACTTTTTCTTCCTGGAGGTAGGTAATATTTTAGCCAATATTTAGCAAAGACCGGAAACCAGATCACTTCAACAACTGAAGTATAAAGTAACTACTATTACTCTATTTTATTAACAATTCAATAAATAACTGACTTCTTTTGTGTATCAATGTGGATGTTTATTTAACAAGATATCAAAATAATTTCTTTTAAATACAAGTTCCTCCTTTGAGAATTAAAAGTCTCCTTTCATAAAATA
>JAGFPH010001162.1:159255-218499 GCA_018207615.1 Philaenus spumarius
AAAACCCCCGAGTACCGATTTTCACAACATTTCATCCATTTTAAGAGGTGTCAAAAAAATTATGCACTTTATGCACTCGCGATGCATTTCCGCTTTCTCCCGAAACTGGTCGTATGTAGACTTTGTTCCTGGTATTTTTCTGAACACGATGCAGAAAACTGAATCCAAATCGGAGCTGTAGGCAAAAATGTATTTACTTTTCAATACTTTACCTGGTCTACATGTTTTCCATTTGGTTTTGAAAACAGAAAACATTGTTTTTTGTTTGCTGAAACAAGTTAAATGTTTGTTATTTGTTTTCAAACATTTTGAAAACTTTCGGCAAACATCAGAGAAACATGAAAACAATTGACAAACTGTTTGCAAACAATGTTTCCGCTAACATGTTTGTAAGTGTGGACTAGGCTTTAGGTGAAAATGTTTCATGACGGAACAAATGCGTGTACCACTGTTGTCGAGTTTAGAGCCATTGGTGAAAATTTATATACAACTTCATAGGCAGAGCTTATACAGTAGACAAGCTCCTGGGAGTAAACAACATCAGGAGTAGTTTGAACACCTCTAAACAGAGAGAGAGATCAACACATTTCCTTTGAGTTTCAACTTCTTTTAATAATGACAATTAATAGGATGATTTTCAGTTATGATAGTTCCAACAGATACTAAAATGGAAGAAGAGTTTGAAAAAAGATCAAGCAACTCAATGTGAAAAACATTTAGTTCATCTTTTTTCACGACTTTCTCAAATATCAACTTGCTGCTCAATCACATAAATTTTTGAATTTTGTATCTTTTGCTGGCAAAATGCTCAAATTTTTCAGATCCCCCTACAACTTATACAGGGTGAGTCACTACTGACTACATTAATTTTAACAGTTGATTCTACTTATTAAAAGGAACAAAAAAATGTATATACACCCTTATCTGAACTTAACAGTTTAACTGTCATGGCGTATTTTGTGATTTTTTCAAATTACACGACTTGGTACTATTAGTTTGACGATAAAAACCACACTAATGTAGTTATGACATCGAAAGTAATACCATTAAATTTCCTATAAATTAAACATAGTACCCAAGTAATAACTAATTATACAACGTTTTTTTAAATAACTTTTTAGTTAACAATTATTTTTACAGACTTTTCCTTTAAACTTTAAGGCTCAATTAAATTGTTCGTATTCTTATGTCTAATTTCATAAAAAACTTCCTTATTTATTTATCTTTAAAATAATGTATAAATATTAAGGGGTCAAACATACAAAAATTTTAGAAATTTCATAAAAATGTTGTTTAGGTACAGCATTAATATTTATCATATTGGTTCTAAAAATCAAAAGAATTACTGTATCTGTAATTTCTTTACCAGCTGAATCTGTTGACTAAATCATCTGATTGGAAATTAAAAAAGTTATATTCATCTGTTTTTTGATTGCTGTATTATAAAACTGTTTCTTTATTTTCTTTTCAATAGTACACTACAAGAAAACGTAACTGATGTCATTATTGCTAGATATCATTGTTGTTTTGAGTTGTCATGTCGTTTACCTATGAATATGTTGACATTATTGTAGTTTACGGGTTCTGTGACTATAATGCAGCAGAAAGCCGTCGAGAGTACAGTCGCTGCTATCGGAACAGAAGACTTCCGAATGAATGCACCTTTGTAAACGTTCATCGCTGTTTGCGTGAAGGTGGAAAGTTTCCTTCCAATACTCGTTTGGTTGGGAATGAAATTCAAGATGTAGGAGTTGAAGAAGCTGTTCTTAATCGTTTTGTAAGAGACGACCCACGAACGAGTACAAGAGCAGTTGCTCGTGAATTTGGGGTTTCCCAATCATACGTTAGTAGACTTGTGCATAAAGAAAAGCTACATAATTACCATTTTATTCAAACCAAGAGATCCTCCCCTTGATTCGTCACGTTTTCCTCAAGACCATTGGTCAAGAGGACAGATGAGTCAACATTCACTCGTGATGGCGTTTTTAACATACACAACGAGCATTACTATGCTGCAGAAAATCCTCACCTGGTACATGAATCTTCTAATCAAGTAAGGTTCAAAGTAAACGTCTGGATTGGACTTATTGGAAGCCGGCTCATAGGACCTTACCTCGACCTACCAAACACCCTCCTTAAATGGCATTCAATACTTGGACTTTCTAACTGAAACCTTACCATTGCTCCTTCAAGACTTGCCGTTGTATTTGAGTCAGCGCATTGTCTTACAGGCAGATGGCGCACCCCCACACAAGAAATTACAGCTACAGTAATTATTTTGGTGTTTAGAACCAATACGATAAATATTAATGCTGTACCTAAACATTTTTATGAAATTTCAAAATTTTTTCTTTGTATGACCCCTTAATATTTATACATCATTTTAAAGATAAATAAATAAGGAAGTTTTTTATGTAATTGGACTTAAGAATACGAACAATTTAACTGATTTAATTGAGTCTTAAAGTTTGAAGGAAAAAGTCTGTAACAATAATTTTTAACCCTACAACTGTCCATGTTAATGTTTTGCAACGCCAAGTCATTTCGGTGCGTGTGCAAGCATATTTTCAAAAATTCGAAAAATATAGTAATTGTATACCAATCCAAAAGTGTACTATACCTTTTTTGTATAGAAAGTTTCAAAGAATTCATATATGCAATTAAAAAATTTATTGATGTAAAATTGTAAAAGTTATTAGCTCAAGAAACAAAAAGTGTTCAGTGACGAAAGGAAAATGTTAAACTTTAGGCCTACATAACAAGTAGTAAAAATTGTTTGTAATTTTTTCGTAAGCGTAAAAAAGTTTCATAATTTAGTTCTAAATAGAACTGTATAAAAACATTTATCAGTTTCAAATTTCTTATTTTGAAAACACCAGTTTTATTTTCCATCTACACGACTTCTAACAACTCTAGGCCTAGTTTCAAACGTAATTTAGGAATATTTGCTTTACCCAAAAATGAAATATTATTATAACAAAGTGTAGAGAATAAATTAAAGAATTGAACTGTATACTTGTAAATTCTTTTCCTAAAAGTGTTTGACTTAGAATTATTTGAATAACAAAAGAGAGAAAAAATGTAGAATTCTCTCGCCCGTTCAAGCTATACACGATACGCGTGCAAACTCCTATGTCTACCCATGTTATAAAAAGCCGTTAGGGTTCATATTCAAACCTTAGATGAGACCATATTAGCAGTCACTTTCCCACGGTTCTACACAATAAACTGTTCAAATATAGCATATTTGGTTTACAGGGAAAGTTAGCTTGAAGCATTATGTTTACAAAGATACCAAAATATCTCTAAAAAACTATTGTGGTCACACAGATATCACGTGTAACCAATAACGCTGTTTATTGGTTGGAAAACTGACCAATTGCAAGGGTCTACAAAACGCCCCACAACTTTAGAACAATTTATCCGATTTTTGATTGGATGGCAGTATTAGATAGGGGAAATTGTGAAGATTCCAACAATATCTAGGTTTACTTTAGAAGAAGTACTGGGCGGGTTTTAGAGAGAGAGGAAAAATGTGTTGCTTCGTCGTGTTTTGTGACGAAATCCGGTGAATTGACGGGCGCCGAGTTTGTTGAAGAAAACTAATAAACTGCAACGATGATTACGTATGTAAATATACGTTTTAGAAAAAACTTGTAAATACAAAAAATAAAGTTTAGACCATTACTTTTCCAACGGTTTTTTATTTATTGCGATTGAATAATGTTTAGTGGGTGAAATATTCATTACAAGTAGAGTTGTCAAAATTGATCGTTTTCATGTGCCACGCCCCCACGACCACTCAAATAGAGTAGTCTGACAGTTGCAGGGTTAACTTTAAAGTTATTTAAAAAATGTTGTATAAGGAGTTATTATTTGGGTACTACAGTAGAGCGTCGAAAATCCGAACTAATTGGCACCGAGGGGGGTTCGGATTATCGATTTGTTCGCATTTTTGAAAATAACCAAGAAAATGCCATTTAGGCTAAAATATATGCCGTTTAATCGATTAAAGTGGTTAAACAGTACAAGCAGTAATGTAATTACAATACAGTATGTGAGACTACTTACATACAGAATTATTATTTAGAGGAACCTGCATGTACAGAAGGGCTAACATGATTACACTTGTAACTCTCAATACATACAGTACATAATTAAAACTTGACAGTACATTATTTGTACAAACAAAAAATTTAAAAAATACTGTATAGTACGCTACTGTATGTACGACACAGTGTTATAATGATTACACAAAGAGAAATAAATGTACTTTATGAATGAAAAAAACCGGGACTTTACACAATGAAAATTGAAATAACTTTTCTGTACTAAAACACTATAACAGCTAACAATAGATAAGCCAAGGTCATTTCCCCGCCTTAATCAACCCTCAGTCAAACACGTTGTTTGTTTATTGCTAGCGCTAAATCAGCTTATAAGCATTCTGACAGCCAGTCTGCTGCGAGGGCGTGTGAGAGCAGGTATATTAAGAAGTGTTTAAAAAGAGATAACAATGTCAAACTGCGATGAAGCTTTTTAACGACGCATTTGGAATTTGCGGAAAAAATTTTTTTCAGGGGCTGCCTCGGAAACGCGTTCGGATTTTAGACGTTTCGGATTATTGACGTTCGGATTATCGACGCTCTACTGTATGTTTAATTTATAGGAAATCTAATGCTCTTTCAAATAGTATTACTTTCCATGTCATAACTACATTAGTGTCGCTTTTATCGTCAAACTAATAGTAGCCTACCAAGTCGTGTAATTTGAAAAAAATCACAAAATACGCCATGACAACTAAACGGTTAAGGTCAGATAAGGGCTTCTATACATGTTTTTGTTCCTTTTGATAAGTAGAATCAACTGTTAAAATTAATGTAGTCAGTAGTGACTCACTCTGTATAACCACAGTTAATTTAATTTTACGGTTTTTAATATAAAAACATATTTCTTATAAAATTTTATGTTTTAATAATTGTTAATATTTGTTTTAATCGTTTGTGTATTTTTTTTTGAATATAACAAAAAACTTGACATTTTGTGTCACAAAAACCTTAGGATCGGATTGTATACAGGGAATTATGAATACTCAGTAACTTTTTTTCAAATGCGGCTTAGTTTAGAATGCATAAACACGCAACAATTCGACCACGAAGTTATAAGGTAAACCACAAAGGATTGTTAAAACAATATTATTGCGAAAGGGGCCCGTCAAAGCTGACTACGGCCCTGCAGGAGCAGCCTAGGTTCATACTTCACATTCAGTTTTACTTCTTCAATACTAAGAAACTATCCTGTCAAATGTTTTGTTATGAATACGAAACCTGACTAATATTTCCTAAATACAAACATTGGACCAATGAAAAACATTAAAACCCCAATATGACTAAACATTGATAGGATCGTCAACAAAAACATGTGACATTACGCCTACGGGATTCCAACATACTCGAGGCTAAATGACATAATTTTTGTTCAGTTGGTGGCAGGGGGGAGGGGGCTATAATCGACTTACACAGCCTACAGAGAAGTTGTTCTAAAATTGTGGGCTGAAGTCAATTTACGCAGTAAATGGTAAAAATGTCAAATCAACTGTAGTCGATTTACGCAGGAAAAGGTTGCGCAAAAATTTACTTAAACAATGTTTTGTATATATTAAGGTATACTTACTTCTTCATACGAGCTTCCGGCCTCAGGTAATGCCGACGACTCGATGACCATGATATGCCGCAGCCGCCAATGCCCAATACCTCTTGTTCCGCAGTGCGTCTTCCAATTTGTTTTGGCTGTCCTTTAAAGCTTTTCTGAGAGAATCTCTCATTCTGTTCTCCGAGGTGCACTCCAGCAGTATGTGGCCTATGGTCTCCTCTACGACGCCGTCAATTTATACCTTATATTATATTAAGGTATAAATTGACAGATCTGTTGAATGTGATCCTTTTTGATATTATTTTTATGTTCTTGGTCTTGAAATGTGCTCAGGATCTGGCTTCCGATTTGACTTAGATCTCAGAGTGAGTCTGCGAACGTAGGACGATTCCAACGAAGATTGAGTGAGCACAGACATTACATGTGGTTTTTTGGATTTGGAGGACCATAGGACAGGGACGGCGGAGCAGGAGCCACGATTAGTTAAGCGAAACGTGAGTGGCTATCGAAATCAGAGGGGGGCGATATGATAGTCAGTTTCCCTGGTGAAATAAGGTTATGGAGATCTAGCGTCGTTGGACTGAGATCTCGCATCAACAGTGTCAATGTAATAAATATTATAAGTTGATAATTAATGTTTAGTGTTTAAGCTGGTTACCCATGACTTGTGATCTAGTGAAATTGGTTCGTCAGCTGTCAATGATTCTCACGGCCTCAGTTAAGTTGAGTAACCCCTATAATTGAGCCCAACTGATTTTTTCTAAGTGTGTATTAAGGGCGTCTTACATTCCAGTCGTCGGAGCTTGACCATGTCGCTGGTATCAGCCTACATCTCATTGATGCGTGAAGACTTTTACCAACACATTAACGAGACTGTAAAAAATATTAATTCTCATCCTGCAGAATTATAGTTCAAGTTGAAACTGGTAAAATAAAACTACAGAATTAGATTTTTAGTATTTTTCTCTGTATTTTGTGTACAAAGCACAATATTATAATCTCAATAAATGAAACTTATTTCTAACAAAAAATTGGAAAAAGGAGAAACAGAAAGGATAAATTATTAGACTATACTGTACGTCTAATTTACAAAGTACCATCAGCTGTTACAGTATATTATAACACTTATAATTACAAAGATCTTGGAGTACGTGTAAAAACAGGATCAAGCACATTCTCTCACCATTGCACCATTATTCAAGCATAAATTAATGCAACGCTTAGTGAAATTAAATTTTTTACGAAACTCAAATAATTGTGTTTAGCCAAACTGAAAATACAAATCAAAGAATATATTTACAAAACAAAATGCATACTATCATGAACCACTGACAAACATCACAATATGCTAAACGAACAATTTGTTATATATGTGCAGTCAGCAGAATTAAAATATCTGACAATAGATTATTTAAAAAAAATTAAAAAATTAGATATATTTGAAACTCTTAACGACTAAAATACATCTCTAATTAATTATAATAATAAATATGGTATATGTTTAACACGTTTAACAGTAGTACTTCCTTGCGTTTGGTATGATTTTTTTATAACCTTCAAAAATAAGTCTTTCCTCTTTTTGAGTGAAAATACAAACAATATTTATATATTTTCTACAAAAAGTTTAACGAGAGTAACAACTAGCGCAGGGAAAACAAGCGACACAACGTAATAAATAAAATATGAACGGACATAAACAGTATAAAATAACCATAAAACATTCAGTTGCTGACATGAAATTAGAAACATTTTCCCAAGCATGCGTAAAACACTATAGAGCAATTTTTTATACAGATTTAACCTTTAAATTGAACACCAAATATTTCACAGTATTGGAGGCTACTCGATCCATACAATGAAAATTTGATACAAACTTTCCATCATATTAATTTTAAATTTGTTTACATCGACTACAGGTAAATAGAGGAAAATGACAAACTAGAACTTTTAATGAATTGATATGGCCAGAAACGTGAAAGTTGCAAAATATATATATTTTTCTATATTTATAAATACGGCCTATATTGATTGGGTATTCTTGGGAAGTGACCGTGGGCGTGGAAAATTAAGAAAGTGCCTATTTTATTTCATCAAGTCTTAATGCGACGACATGAAAACTTGAAGAAAAACCACACATGAAAGTTTGTTTCTTAAAATGTCCAGACAGACCTAGGTTCACGAGATATTTAACAAAATAAGATTAAAAAACTCCTTAATCAATCATTTAAGGTTTTATGATAACACTTAACACAGAACTACCAACAGACAGTGAAAGAATTTAACAATAGAATTGTACGTTTATACTTTAATTTTGTATTCTGACACATTTACTCTTAAAGAAATTATCGTGCCATTTAATTTATTACTGTTAACTTTTATATATTTTATGCAATAACTTAACATTACAAGAACTACAACAATTTCAATAAGTCTGGTTACTTAATAATATTGAAATTATAAATGTAGGTCGAGGAGTTTTTTTTACAGTTTTTTTTGTTAAATTATTCGTGTGCTGGCAGTTTCTTGAACAGGAGATGAGTCAACATCTTCTCCTCACCAATTTTTAATTTCCACTGTACTTATTTACTGGCCCTTTTCTTTTTCTGCTTCTTTCTTGCCGATCGGAACTGCAGCTTTAACCCTGCAGAAATAAAACAAATATATCTGTTAGGATTGAGTTGAGTTATCATTAAACATAAAGTAAAAACTGTTTAGACAATGACTTAATCTTCTAAAAGGAAAATAAGAGTTTTTTTTTGCTACAACTCTTTTGTCTAAAAGAGGCCTTCTGTGCCGATTTTAATAATATTGCTGTCACTGGAAAGTATTTCTTGAGTTAATTTTAAACAACTTCCAATGAGTCAATGTTCTTAATATTTTCTCTGAAAACTCTAAAAGTCCATTTTTTAATTATAAAAAGTGTAAAAAAACACAAGAAGTTCCTTACTGTAATCCTTGTTGTGCAGTTGAGACTAATGGGCTTGTCAGTGTTCAGCCTCTGAGCCAGCAACAAAGTACCATTACTCTACACATGTTGAAATCAACAAAAAATACAGTCTTAATTTATGACTGCTGATTTTAAAATCTAAAATAAAGGTAATAAAAGTTTAAAGATTCATTTTAAGGTTAGATTTGACCAGACTGAACCATTTTTAAAAGAAATGTTGGCCTAATCTAGACAAAAAAATTATGTAAGTTTAGTGATGGTCTTTTCACACAGAATACAGGCTGCGACCACGTTCTGTAAACTTTCTCCGCAGCGACCTGGACGCCAATCATTGTTTCGTACTATTGCATCATTTCTGATTGTTACAAAATGAAATTAATTGTTAGGTAATTTTGACAGAGAGAAACAATGATGATAAATGTTTAACAATAGTAGAATTGATTAAAGAAAGTTCCGTTTGGTAATAAAACAAAATCATGTACAAATACAGGAAAACAATTTATTGCACAAAATTCTACAACCCTTAAGAGCTAATTCCCATAAGAGCAATGCTACAGAATAAGTAATTTTTTTCTGTTAATATGTGGAATAAATTTAAAAATTTGGTTTCATTTTGAAGTACTGTTATATGCGGATGTTTATTGCTAAATACATTTTCAAAAACCGTTTTATTGTTTTTATAAACGTATGATATAAATAGTAAAAAATAGTAAACTTGATTAATTTTTTACTCAGTTGCAAAAAAATATTGTCAAAAAAACCTTAGCAATCAACACCCACAATCTATTTTACTTTAAGAAAAAAAAAAATACAGCTTTTGTTTTTTGACAAAAACAACACAAAAATATGCTTAATAGTGATTGTATGTTTTAGTTATTTAACATTGAAATTGGTTCCCAACTTCACCGTTTTGAATGTAGGGAGCCGAGCCTTAAACTATTTTTCTACATAGCTCCCGTAATTTCCTAACCATTTGTCATAGCGTGGCACAAGTTTTTGCGTGCCTTCTTCATAGAATGTTGTCGCCTGTGTTTTCAACCAAGTTGACCACCAAGGAAAGATTTCAGATGCAAAAAGAGATGGAAGTCGCTAGGTCATGGCTGTATGGAGGATGGTCGAACAAGTCCCAGCCGAACTCCTTTAAGGGTATTTTTGTCACATTCACAGTGTGTAGTCGAGCGCTGCCATGAAAGAAAACAACACCTTATGAGAGCATTCCTTGGTGCTTATTCTGTATTGTGCGGAACATTTTCTTAAGAGTCTCGCAGTATACATCTTTATTGATTTTTCAACTTGCGGCAAAAAATCAAGCAGTGCTATGTGCCCTGCCTATTCCTAAACACTGTACACAAGACTTTTCAAGATGTCTAGATTGTTTTGGGTTTGTTTGTTTCTGGGGAAAAAGTGTGCCTACATTCCATAGAATGCAGTTTAGTTTCAGGGGTGTCATAAGCAACCCAAGTTTAATGCCCCATGACTATCCGAGACAGAAAGTTATCGCCCTCTTTGTCGTAACATATCAAAAACTGAAGCGCACTGCCCATCCGTTGTTTCTTGTGTTGTTCAGGAAGAATTTTGGGTACTCAACGTGAGCAAAGTTTTCGAAAACGTAGTTTTTCAGTAAAAGTTTCATGAATTTAGTGATCGTGAAATTTGAGCATTAATTGCAAAACTTACGGTTTTCCTTAATATTTTCGTCAACTGCACGAACCAGTACATCAGTAACAAAAGATAGACATCCACTTCGTTCTTCATCGTGCACTTGATCACGTCCTTCATTGAACTGTCGGACCCATCTTTTCCCCATTAAATCACTCATTACATTTTCTCGATAAACCTCACAGATTTGCAGATAAATGTCAAATGGTTTAACGTTCTTTGCATTCAGAAAACGATTTTCAATCAACACCGACATTATAAACAAGTACTACAAAGCGTATATACAACCAACAGCGATCTCAAAATGGCATTATTTCCTTCTCCTTGGCAGAAACGGATGTTGTGGAACTGCAATAGCAGCGCTGCCGCGGATAAAAGTAGAAACGGAACTTACTTTCTGGACATACCTCGTATTAGCAAGCACAATTAGGTAATATCACAGTAATATAGAGTAGATAGTTATGTAATTAGAAATGATGTAAATCTCAGAGTTGCATTTTAAATAGGCTAAAATTGAAGTAAGACTAGACGGAGAAAAGTGATGGTTGGCAGAAGTTTTTAAATAGGGAGAAAAGATTAGAAAGTGGATCTCTTGGGAATGGTTCTTGGGCGAGACGAAGAGCTTTGGCAGACAAGGGTCGAAGAGACAAGAGGGGTGTGCCAGCCTAGAGAAGGAAGCTGAGCTGTCCGACCGGAGCCACCAGGACAGAGTAAAGGTGAGGGCACAGTTTGTGGATATTAAAGGGGCAATTGTTTTATGTTAATTCTGGGTTAGAATCAGTTTCTGTGGGGGTGATCTATTGGGAGCGTTAAATATTTTTTAAAGAATTCATATTTGGGGAGTAAACATTTTACTCAGTTTTGGTAAGCATAAGATTTAGACTAAGGTTTATTGTAGCTTTCACACATTGTAGAATCAAATGTAAGTAGTAAAGTTAGAGCAAAGCGAATAGTCACTTTGTAATAATACGCTCAGCAATTACGATCTCAACCAGGACACGATGGGCGGCAATCGGTTGTGTTTTTTCCTTTCTAGTATATTGCGTTCTTTGTTAAAATTGATACGGAGAGGCTGTTTCATAGTCGGTTGCAATAAATTATATAACATATTTCGAAACACTCACGAGACATTCAAAAGTAAATCTTCAAAACCATCTAATTCTTAATACTTTTAACGTACATTTATTTGTAAGTTAACAGAATTGATTTTGACAAGTTTTTTTTAATTTGCCTTGGTTAATTCAGAAATTTGGATAACCGAGGTTCTACTGTATTATTTGATTTTCACATATTTTTATCTTAATAAAAGTTTTTTTTTTTTTTTTTTTTTTAACGTCCTGCTGTTTTGCACTTAAGGCTAATGAAGACGGGACCTACAGTTTTACGTGGAATCCGAACCACAGCCCCAACGATGTCTGTTAAGAAACCATTTAGAAAATTATTCGGGGTCAATGCGAATTGAACCCGGAACTTTTTGTTTTACAGCAATTCATGTCTCATTATTTAATAAGCCTCAAATCATATTTCAAGTACCCTCCAGTCTAACAAATTCAACTTTGAAACCTTAAAAATTTAAGAAATTTCAAGAAAATACTTTAGTAAAATTAATTCATCATTTTAAAATAAAAATTTGCCAAGACGTTGCATAGATTATAAATTATTCTGAGGTTATTTCCCAGACACATACAACCCCCAAATCTGCTTTGTCTAGAACTAATTTTTACTCTTGCTATTGGGAAGGTTAATTTTATTTCTCTTTGTGATATGTGTTATCGTGAACAAATAATACATTTATTTTAAATCTTGGACTTTAGTAGTACGTAATATTTAGAACGAAAATAGCTATTGTTATCTTGGAAAATGTTTTAGTATTAGTAGCCTATTTTTATGTTAAAATAGCAACTTAATTCATAGAGCTAAACAAATTGTTAATTCAATATACCCCAAGTAGAAAAATACAATATGGTATTTTGTAATAGGACCTATAGGATAGTTTGTCATAGGAAGCTAACTGTATTTGCTAATAGTTTAGATCATTGGTATAATATTAAACATTTTAACGTTTGGTTGTCACCATTCTGAATATTGATTATAATAATGATTATGATTTACCGTCTCCAATATTCAAATTTTTTTACAGATGTACGACAGCTGTTTCGGCTATTCAGCCAAACAGACAAGAAGATCATTCGGAAAAAGATTCAAAGAACATATTCCATCCGCCAAAAAAACTGTACACTTAACAAAACCTGAATTTGCCAAACATTTTGTTCAAACCGACCATAGAAATTCTTGTATAAATGATTCCCTGAAAATATTACACTGTTGTAAAATAAAGGCCGATTTATGAATTCGTTTGAACAATTCGAAATATACAGGAATTATATAATCAACAACAGTACTTTACTAAATGAAAAACTCAACTTTGAGTCTAATGCATTATTCGATACGTTATTACAGATAAGCAACCCCTCCATCGATTAATTTAAGTGACCATCGTCCGAAAAACGTATCGGAATGTTGAGCCTAACTGGTAGGTGATAATACAAATTTGAAATTTACTCTTTATCTAAAACAATGTGTTGTGTTTGTATGCTAATGTATTATTCTATTTGTGTTTTAATGTACCGTACTGTGATTGAGTGTTTTGGTTTTAACAATATTGACAAAGGATTATTCGGCTGCGAAAATTGAGAATGGCTGAACTGCCGAAATATCCGTCATACAGCGGTAAAAGAATTTGAATATTGGAGAAGGTAAGTCACAATAATCATTTATCAATTACATTACTCACAGGCAGCAGATATTGTCTTTATCTATTACACGTTTAAATACATGTTGATTCTGATTTCCACTTACTTGTTTGTTATTTCTGCAATCTTGCTTCGGCCGATGTCTAAGTATTGATCAATGCTGGCCTTATTGTTTTCGTAGACTTTCGGAACAGTAAACAATCCCACAAAACCTGAAACAGCATTTTAAAAAACTTTACATGTTAAATGTCTCAACAATATTAATTAGACTTTAATTAAGAAAATGTTTTAGCACACTTTTTCACTAAAAATTTCCCCAATCCCAGACAGGCGACCACATGACCCCACCCTTCCACCCCCATCTATGCAATGAAAATGAAACAAACAAATCAGTCATCACATCCTATGCATTTTACTGATAAGACTGATTTTGAATTTCAGTAAATAGTTTGAAGCTCTGCTCCAGCAAAAGAGAAAGCAACCGGTGTCTTCAGCGCTTCGCCCTATAGCGGTATCGAAACAGTGGAGTTTATTGAAGCATTGCCTCATTTTAAACCATTTTATAAATCTATCTTTTGTAATTACGTTGTGAAAAAAAACTAAACATTCTTCAAAAAACTGAGGATCCGGCTCGTGATTTACTTTTAATTATAAATTTTGTTATTGTACTTAAAATTCAAATTTGGTACTTAAAAAATGTCAAATACATAGCAATTAAGACGGGTTTGAAAAAATTTAAGGCAAAATGGATGCGTAATGTGATTGTGGTTAAAATGAGACCATGAATAATGTTATGATAAAAAATAAACAAAATAAATGTTTTCAAGTTTTACATTGTTCTTACGGGATAAAAATCCAAGATGGCCGCCACTGCAGCATATCCTTGAGTTAAGAAATGAAAAACATCAGTAATACTTAATACAGTAATAATTAAAATTGAAATCATTAATACCCATGTATTAAGTATGTTTATATAGCTTAATGGTTTAATGTGATCGTTTCAATAATATCATTTGTATGAAGCTAACAATATTTGCATTCTGGTGCCATAATAATTATTAATACCTAAAGAAAGTATTAGAACACCAGCTGTTTGTAGCCAATCAAGAATCAGGAATCACAGAGTGACTCGTGATATGGCCTTTAGAAATTCCCTGACTTTTTCCTAACAAATTTTATTTTATAAGTCAAATTAATTGGTGAAAAAAAATAATTTTTTGGGAATTAAATTAAATATATAAAAAAAAACATGGTAATATTATATAATTTAACCTTTTGAGAACTACGAACGTACTGGTTCGTTTGCTGCTAAACCTCCGTAAAGGACTACGCCTGTAAGGGTAAGTTTTGTACTTTTCCTTCAAAGTACTAATACTAGTAACGCTCTGTTTTTCTTTTTTTAAAAGCTGTATTTAGCGCTAAATTAAACGCTGTAAATCAATACTAGTAACACTATCTGCTATTTTTTTTAAAGAAGCTGAATGTTTAAACAAAAACAAAATGCAACAGACAGTTGTTTATAAAAATCCAAGCCTTCCATGCATGCAGTTTAGTTTGGTGTGTGTCTCTATAGTTAATCTTGTTTGTGACTATGTTTTGATTCCGTTTGCACATCTAATGGCCAATTATCGCCTTGTAATCAATGATAATGAAATCGAACTAGAAATGCCGAATCGGACATTGAAGATGAACTGGAATGTCATTTCTTTTTCAGGGGTATTTTTATGTGTATTCAATTTTTTATGCATATAAAACATTTAATTATATATCTATAAATGAATGAAAAACATCTGCAAACAAGATAAAAATCAAAGTGAATAATAAATATAAAATATAGAAAAGAAGTAAAATAAGAAAATTATAAAAAATCTCAGGCTGTAGGCCTAGTTTGGAATTCTAAAACCTAGTACTTAAAAATTTAACAGTTCAATATTTAATACTACTGTATCTATGTTACGGTACCCACCACCAGCAGTTGGAAATTACATATTTATGACTATAAATATTAAATTAAACAATGAATTACTCAAATTATTTTTTATTATGTAATCCAACTACTGGTTACAGATTTACATTGAACATTTAATTTGATACAAAGATACAAAAATTCGAAAACATTTAATAATAAAACTAACACTTTTAAAACAGGACGCTAGAAAAAGGTTTCAAGGTCATAACACGGCTAGTGGATTGGAACAAGCTACCACAATCACTCCCATAACATGCCGATAATTGTTTTCCCTCTACAATGTACTTTTCTTATTGTTTAATTTAGAACTTCGTCTTATCTTTAATGTTTATTTTCTCAATTAAAAATTTTATTAATTTCCGATTTTAAATAATAATTCTTTAACTATTTTCCTCAGAAATCTTATTTTTCCATGACCTTAACCAAAATTCCCTCACTTTTGCAGAAAAGTGAAATTCCCCGACTTTTCCCTGTCGCTAGCCACCTTGCAACCAGTACAAACATGTAGTATCGTCGGTTCAGCCGTACGATATTTAGTGCGGTAAATATTAAGTAGGAACCATGCCCGACTTGAAGCAGAAAGTACACAACACACGTTGTGTATGTATTGTATATATAGTAAACAAACCGATTAGGCTGACCTCTGTGTTCAGGCGTTTGGACATACTCTGTACCCCTGCAAAGAACTAAAAGTGTTCTCTAAAGAAACGATAAACTTACCCAAAATGACAAGAGTCAATCCATTGAAGAGAGCTCCGATATAAGTCAAACACCACAACAGCACTGCAAACTTGATCGAATCCACCAAGTCTTCGACTAAGAAGAGACGACGGAGTTCTACAATGGCTGCGTTAATGTGCGTCACTGCTGTGTCTGTAAGTTCTCGTACTTTGTCTTGTGGCAGTTCCAACTCAATGTCCAGGAATTCTCTGTTATACAAACAATGTAAAATATTATATTACTGGCAATTCAAGAACACGGACACAAACATGGTAAAGTAAAGTAAAAGAAACCTTTTAGTGTTTAAGTTATTCCAATTTGAAATTTTGAATATTGTTTGGTCTTATGTGTAAGCAACGGGACAATTTATTATTATCTACACTAATATTATAAAGATGTAAAATTTGTTTGAATGTAGGGAGTAATCTCTGGAACTACTGAACCGATTGAAAAAATAGTTTTACTAATAAAAAGCTACACTAACCCTGAGCAACATAGGCTATAATTCATTTTGGTAAAAACATTTTTATATCAATATTTGTAAATTTGGTCAGAAAAAAATCTTAGATTAGGCCTAAACTGATGAACCAACACATATTTTCTTGAATTAATTTACATTCATTACCATAGCAAACAATTGAATAAAATAACAGATAAAACAGCTGTTTGCTCTAATATTTCCAATAACACCTGACTTCACACTTTGAAGCAACTATTTGTATTTCTTGTATTTGTATTTCATAAACGTAACACGATTATGTGTATTGAAGGTTTCAACGGGGTTGGTGTGCGGAGCACGCAGGAGTTTCCCATAGTAAAAAATGTAACTTTCTAAATATGAATGGGGTAGAAACCCTGGAATACTGCGAGGAAAATGCAGAAAAAAATTAACTTTAATAGCAAGTTTAAAATCAATTTCTCAATCAAAAATATCGTCAAGTTAATCAGTGCGTAGGAAAACATCAATCATTGTTTGCACCAAAACACTATTTTATTAAACGGTACCAGGAACTGAAACAAACATATTTAAATTATTAAACAGATTCACTGTGACTTCATAATTGTAGGTGGGGTAGGAGAGGTGATTTATTAAAGTAAGAGATTAACTAATAAATATTATTATTGCTATTTAGAGAGAAAACTATTCGATCGATTTCGAACAAATTTGCACCAAACATGTCAATTAGACCTGCATAGGTGCACGAAAAAAGGTTTTGAAAACAACCCCCTTTATAGGCAAAAAATCCCAAAAAATCAGATATTATTATTATTATTAGCTAAACGAGAATTTTTAGAAAGATGAGGTTTTTTGCATATGGTAGGTACATTAAAGGCGACAAATAAGCCAAATTTTATCAAAGTCGTTTTTTTATAAAGAAATAATAACAGTTTTTTTGGGTTTTTTTTTTGCCAAAAAGGGAGTTGTTTTTCCAAATTTTTCAAAACCGTTTTTCGTGCATCTATACAGGCCTACTTGACATGTCTGGTGCAAATTTGTTTGAAATCGATCGAATAGTTTTCGCTCTAGCTTTGTATACATACAGACAGACATTTTGTAAAAACCACTTTTTTGGACTTAGGGGGTCCCAAAACAGATATTTCCACAAAAATGTCAACAACGATTTTTTTTTTGCGATCACTATACTTTCTCTATACTATAGTAGGCCTATAGTGAGAAAGTAAAAGTACTACTTTAATAATAAAAATAAATCTAACTTGTAGATGTATATAACTAATCTTCAGTTTTTTTATACCATAACTTCATCAATATTCTACATTCTTTATCATAAGTCCCAAACTACATATTCTTTGTAAATTATCTAATGTAAGATATGTTTCATTAGCGAATTTCCATAGAAAAGATGAGCTATTGCACTGACTCTTATGGTGAGACCTAAGGTCGTCGGGAGTGGCCAATGAGTACCAATCATAGTCCCCAGAACACGTTTACGGTAATCTTTAAATTTATATACTGCACTTTTTGTCCAAATTGGTCCAAATTTGGAAAATAGTACATCGGTAGTTTCCTAAGTCGCTCGGACGAGTTCGTTAGCCAAAAACTCCGACAACCGGAAGGCATGTTTGAACTGAAAAATACTTTTTTTAGATTTTTAGTACTAGAATGAAACTTTTTTGGAGTTTTGCCCAAAAAAATCAATGTAGGAGATTATTCTGCCCATTTATTTTTTACATGACTTTATAGCCTGCCTGGTACCTTCAAAATCAATCATAACGTAAAATACCATAAAATTATCCGGAGCAATTCACGTGTGTGGGTAGCTTCTGATCCGAGGTGACGGCCGGAATGCAAACTAGAAAAGCGAGTTTGTCAACTACAAGCAAAGTGAAGCAGTCCATAATCCGAGGTGGCTGCGAGCAGTGAAACGGAGCAGCGCATGAGCCGGGGCTGGAGGCCGAGGTGCTAACATATTCTACTAGAACAATGTATTTCGTACACGGAGGCAGCTATTCAGCGCCTTCGTGACTAGAATAATTATTTCCCAAATAGTTGGTTGAAACCCAAAAACATATAAATTTAATTTTGTAATTTGGCTCAAATCACATCAGCCGTTCAGCTGCGTGATTGAATTATTTAAATTTTATCTAAATAAAGCTGAACATTACAAAAAAGAAATATAGATTTGAGAGTTGGGTACTGTTATTGCTCATGTTGAACAAAATGAAGAAACATTGGCAATGAAAGAATGTCTGGAAAGCATTGTGGAAACAATGAAAGCAATGCGTATATCAAAAAGATTCATACGATTTAAAATTGGTTTAGTTCCACAACAGTTCAATGCTAATAAACAAATCACACAAATATGTAAAGCTTCACTTGGTTTCTGTAGTTCACCAATAAGGCTGGCCACACACTGCAGCAGTCAAGGCGAGGCAAGGCAACGTAAGACAAATCGCTCGACTTGCATTGTCGCAAAGCGAACACACACAGCAGAAGGCGAGGCAAGTCAAGACACCAAAGTTTTGGCGTGGTTTCACAGTTCAGTACAGAGCGGTGGAAGTCACGCGACTTTGCGCATGCGCGGAACGCTTTGACTAAATGACTTTCGACGAAACATAATTGTTGTCTGCTTCGCTTTTTGACTAAAGGCGCCTTTCCGCCTCGCCTCGCCTCGTCTCTTGCAGTGTATGGTGCTCCGTAAGCGCCTATGCTTTCTCTGTCGCTCAAGACGCCTTTAGTCAAAATGCCTCGCCTCGCCTTGCCTCGACTGTTGCAGTGTGTGGCCGGCCTAACCCAGACAATAGAGCAAAAAAAGCAAATTTTTGTTATTGAATTTAACATCAAGTAAACTATTAAAACTTTTGTGAATTTTTCGTTGATATTATAAAAAGTTATGAATGGATCACGATGCTTCCAATGGGATATTTGTAGAGAATTAAAACACCTACAAAATGGTTTTTTATAGACACCGATCGAACCATTTTTCACCGCGGAAAGACGGAAAAACGCTTAAAAATTCATATCTTTGTTAATTTACAATATTAAGGACAGATCTTTCAGAAAATGATTGTTTATTACGTGTACTTCAAACAGGCGGAAGAATAAATTTGTTCCATATTAGTTTTTGCACTAATGCAAGAACAGTTTAGGCCATTAACTTGCATAATTAACCTGAGTAGCCCTGATTTAAACTTACCAAACGGTTTCTGAAAGTAAACATTAAAACCTACAATTTGTATATCTTCGATTTTTTAATAAGGTCGATAAAATATGATAAAAATGCTTCCGAACCCACGACTGAGTGGTAGTGGGAGAACCAGCAGCCTACTCTTCCTTCTCCTCCTCTGCTGGTTGCCCCTGGAACTTTATAGTTACCTTATTTTCTGATAGCTGACAGAACACAACAGCAACGTTGATCTACTGCCAAATGTATTATGGATGTTGCATAATCAATGCTTTCTGTGTATAGTTTTACATCAGCCTACTTTATATTTCAAGCCTCCCACAGTTTATACTTATTTGTACAAGTCTATTAAATTCAACATTAATCACTAGTTATTTTTATTATGAGGAAGGATCATGTGGAGTGTACACTTGTATTATCACATTAAGGGTCTGCTGTAGTGGCGGCCATCATGGATTTTTATCCCGTAAGAGCAATGCTAAATTTAAAACCATTTATTTTGTTTACTATTATCATACAATTGTTTGCAAAGTCTCATTTTAACCACAATCACAATACGCGTCCGTTTTGCGTTTCATTTTTTTTTTAATCCTGTTCATTTGTCACGTATTTGACATTATTATTTTAAGGACCGAGTTTGAACTTTTTTCCATACACAATAAAAAATTTATAATTAAAAGTGAATGGCAAGCCAGATCCACAATTTTATAAATATTCAGTTTTTTTAAATCATTCAATTACAAAAGCTAGATTTATAAAATGGTTTTAAATGAGGCAACATCAAACCGTTCAGCTCCAAGAAATTGCATGGAGCATACCCTTAAATTGATACTTAGCTCTCAGCGGAAAAACTCGCTTCGCGAGTTAGCACCTCGGCCTAATGGACTTCGATTATGAACCGCTTCACTTGCACAAAATTTGACACCTAACATGAGACGTAAGAAGTTATTTCTTAAGGCTTTTCAAACATAAAAACAATTTCGTTACTGTCCTCTGCTTTCTTCAACATCATGAACTGAATTAAAATACAGTATAAACTTGTAATTGCTTAACAAGGCAAAAATTACTTATTATAAATGAAAGAATCAAAGGAATAAAATATCAATAAGAAAATAGCCCATTAAAATCTGTTAAACATATATAGGTTAATACAAGAAAACTAGAACCCGTCCAGAGTGTAACTTTAAATTACGTAACCAAAACATCCTGTAAAATGTTTTAACAGGGTGGAATTATTAGTGTCGGAACTAACAATAAAACATTAAAAGCATAAAAGCTGAACTCCAACTTTGGGTCAAACAGTGTAGCCAACAATGCGGAGTCTATTCGGAGCATTTCAATCCCGCGGCCGTGACATTTGCTTCACAGCTCTGGCATTCGTTACTATGCATTCTTCTGGGATAAACTCACTTTTATCTCACACAATTGAGTGTACATTAAAACTGACAATAAACAATAGAGAAGGTCCTAAAGCTGATTTTGTACAACTATTTTCTTAAAACCAACCAAAAGCATAAATTTTATACATATTTATGTTGATTTATCCTAATAAGAAACACAAAAATCTGCTGTAATTGAGACATGATGTGGGTTTTATTTCCAGCTAGATTTCTTTACCTATTTTGCCTATATGTAGAGTTGTCCTCTTAGATTAATCCTTTGCATATGATCATGTTCAAAAAGTATCATGGTAAAGGGAGTTTTCACCCATCACACACCATCCACGTATCATGATTATTTTTGCACCTTTCACTTCACTACTGAGTAAAAATGTTAAATGTTTAGAGCCCTGAATTAGCCTTCTTCTAAAATATTAAAGATTATTTTTTATAATAATTCACATTTTATACCATAATTTCAACTAAGTGCTTCACTTGTAATTAAAAAAATAGGTTCATCTTTGTATTAATTTTAGGGGCTTATATTTTAGGGACTGTACATAAGGGGCTTGTATTTTAGGGACAGTACTTACGAGGCTTGTATTTTAGGGACTTACAAGGGGCTTCCATATTAAAGAATTAAATTTGTACTTACGGGCTTGTAGATAAGAGGCTCGTATTTTAAAGGATTAAGTTTATACTTAAGGGGCTTGTATTTTAAAGAATTAAGTTTGTACGATTGATAGTGATGACCGAAGGTACTTAGTAGAATTCCATTATAATTAAAAGACAAACACAATTTTTTGTAATTTCTACAAGTTTTTATTGTTGAATCTTGCCTATAAAAACTGTTGGCATTCAACAATAAAAACTTGTAGAAATTACAAAAAATTATGTTTGTCTTTTAATTAAGTCTGTACTTACGGGCTTGTATTTTAGGGACTGTACATAAGGGGCTTGTATTTTAAAGAATTAATTTTGTACTTATGGGACTTGTATTTTATAGACTGTACTTAAAGAATTAAGTTTGTACTTATGGGGCTTGTATTTTATGGACTGCACATAAGGGGCTTGTATTTTAGAGGTATGCTTGTATTTTGGGAGCTTAAGTAGGTGCTTCAGGGGTTTGTAATTTAGGGTTGTAGATAAGAGGCTTGTATTTTAAAGGATTAAGTTTGTACTTACAGGGGCTTTTATTTTGGGGACTGTACATAAGGGACTTATATAAAGGATTAAGTTTGAACTTACAGGGCTTGTATTTTAAAGGATTAAGTTTCTACTTATGGGGCTTATATTTTAGGAACTGTATATAAGGGTCTTGAATTTTAAAGCATTAAGTTTTTACTTACGGGGCTTGTATTTTAGGGTTGTAGATAAGAGGCACGTATTTTATAGGATTAAGTTTGTACATAAGAGACTTGTATTTTAGAGGTGTGCTTGTATTTTGGGAGCTTAAGTAGGTGCTTCAGGGGCTTGTATTTTGGGAGCTTAAGTTTGTAGTTAAGAGGCTTGTACTTTAAAGGATTAAGTTTGTACTTCAAGGGGCTTGTATTTTACGGACTGTACATAAGGGGCTTGTATTTTAGGGACTGTAGATAAGGAGCTTGTATTTTAAAGGATTAGGTTTGTACTTAAGAGGCTTGTATTTTAGAAGTGTGCTTGTATTTTTGGAGCTTAAGTTTGTACTTGAGGAGCTGGTACTTTGGGAGCTTAAGTTTGTACTTAAGAGGCTTAAACTTGTACCTAAGTTGCTTGTATTTTAGGGGTTTAAATAATTAATATTTTAGATTATATTATCAAGTTGGGCATCATTTAAAAGTGCTGTATATACAGATTGCAAAACAAAAATCAATTAAAATGGTTTTTTCTTTGTAATGGGGTTTCAAAGCTTAGTATTGTAGTGTTACGTCAATATTCATATCATCTTATTTTGTAAAAAAAAATACATATGCACTCATTGTATGGCTTCCGCAGCAAAAACTGGATTGTGAAATTTAGATTCATTGAAGTTCTACCAACACTATTGTCGCAAACCTCCAAGATGCTCCACTGTTTTAAAGAATTACAATAATGACAAATAAAATTTAAATAATTAATTGTAAATCAAATGTTAGGTGTAAATGTGAAGTTGGCAGGGTACAAGCATGGACATAAGGAAAGTGAGCCAAATTAAATCTTGGATTTCCGCCAAGTTTAGTTACTACTGCTGCTCTCAGATGCAGTCAATTATACAAATTTGTGGTCTTTGTAAACTGTTTAAGTAAAGTGAAGACGTTAAGTAAGGACTAAAATATATCTAAAAACATCAACTTTTGTTGTAAAAAAATTCTTTGAAGGTACATTCAATCAGACAGAATAACAATAATTATGCATCATGACAGTTGCCGCATATAAAAGTTAACGATATTTAAAAATAACATGCATACCAAGTAAGCAAATAAATTTGATTTTTAGCAAATTTCCATAGGAAAGTGAGACCTAAGGTCCGAGTGGTCAATCAGCACCGATCATGGTCTCGAGAACACGTTTTGGGTGTGGGTGTCATTAAAAATGTTATATATATATATTTATTCGCACTCTAACAGCTGCATTCTATGTCCGATATAGTCATAATTTGGTACAAACGGTTTATTAAGGCCCTCGGATGAGTTCGTTAGCCAAAATAATCAAACAACCGGAAACTTTTTTTTTCGACTGTACTTAATTTTTTTAGATCATTCTGCGCATTTTGTTTTTTTTTACATGACCTTATAGCCTGTCTGTATATAAGGTTCATATAAGGTTCCCCCAGAATCGATCAAAACGTAAAATACCATAAAAGTACCCAGTTCAAATCCACATGGGGGCAGTTGCTTATCCCAGCCCGACATGCAAACTCACAAGCTGGGATAGAGGCTGAGGTGTAAACAAATTCTACTAATTTATTTCGTACACGCAGGCAGCTATTCAGCGCCTTCGTGAGTACACCAATTTCCCAAATAGTTGGTTCAAACCCTAAAACATGATTTTGGAAATTCCATCAACTCACGTCAGCTGTTCATAGAAAAAAATCTCAACTAACCAAACATTTCATTAACTAGTTTGATAATTTCTGGTATATAAAGGCTATGAAAAAGTAATAAATTTAAAACCTTTTCATAGAAGGCAATTTTTAAACAAGCCTATATTATTCTGTAGTTTAATCCAGGATTTGTATTGTGATTTGAGCGTTAGTATATAATAATACAGACTCGATGAGGCTTGAAGGTCAAGTTAAGAGAGCTGTGAAGCATGCCCACATGAATCAAGTTACAATAAGCTGATAACAGTAAGTTTTTCTAACAAAAAATGTTACATGTTCACTTGTTCAGTACTTGTTTAAAAAAATATCAATATACAGAATGTTCATCACTTTAACCTCCTTTATTATTATTGTTACTGAAAATAAGTTAAGAAAACTTTGTATATATCTTGTGTTGCATGACAGGACAATTTTTTTTGACATATCTGATCTTCGATGATTTTGGTTGGCTTGGCTGGGATCTGGAACTCTAAGATTTTGGAGGGTTAACAATTTCAAATATAAAGGTATGGCATGTAATACACAACTGAAAAGCTTATCAAAAGAGAAACAGAATGCCACAAACTAGAGCTTAGTACCTCTCTTCGTTTCAAAGTAATGGACAATCAAAGTTCTAGATCGATGCTTATCGAAATATCTAAATTGTTTCCGTCGTAACCGCCTTTAAAACATCCGACAAACTGGAACGCCTACTCAATATACACAGCAACACTGAACCAGACTTAACTAAAAAAAAAAGGGTCTACCAGCTTTCTTGTAAGGATTGTCCCAGTTTTAATATAGACCAAACAGGTCGGCCCTTACCAAAAAGCACACAAGATAAACTCCCACAAGTCCAACTTCACCAATAACTAATCTTCACGGCTTCTGTGATTTCAACACTAACATGAACATCCTACATTGAAGTAAAAAAAGGCTGTTATATGGACACATGGGAAGAGTTGGCTATCTACAAGGACAAAAATCAACAAACAGTATTATATATTAAATGGTGTCGTTCCAATCCAATATTGTGTTTGCCACCTTAATTGACATGGTGAACAAAAAAAAAACCCTTCTGTTCGCTAACCGCAACACGTTAATTCACCAATTCCCGTAAGTAGACAAACACAACTTCATTAGTCAGCTTACCCTAGCTTGGACAGCATGTCTAAATAATGATTTTATTTTGTGTTAGGCACATTGTATATTTGGATGTAACAAATAGTTTCACGACGATTTCACTAGTGAGAGAAATAGTTTTATTCAAGTATTTTAAGTGTAATTTATGTGACTGGAAGATGGGTAACCAGAAACTGCACACACAACGATATAAACTAAGGATTGGATGAATAGCCTATTAGGAAACTTAAAAAATAGGGTACATTTTTAATACTTTTAAAATACTATTGGAAATGTTATCAATAAAAAGATAACTGCTTCATCAAGTTGTGTTACAGCAAGCTGGAGCAAAGACAGAGTCCTCAGTTTCTACATCCTCCGGCGTTCAATGATATAAAACCACTTTCCCTGACACCATAATCTCCTCAGATGCCATAACCTCCCCTAACATCATAATATCCCCTGACCTTAGGAACACTGCTCAATAAGGCTTAAAAACCTATTAAAATCAATTTAAAACATAAACTTACTTGAAAGGGTGTCCGTCGGATGTCTTCTGTACTGCCTGCAAGACGCTCTTGTACACTCGGAAAACGATTGTGCCAAATAATGTGAAGAGGGAGACGTACGCGACCAC
Organism: Philaenus spumarius; assembly: GCA_018207615.1. Classification (NCBI taxonomy): domain Eukaryota; kingdom Metazoa; phylum Arthropoda; class Insecta; order Hemiptera; family Aphrophoridae; genus Philaenus; species Philaenus spumarius. Next base: position 184,778 of record JAGFPH010001162.1, read on the forward strand.
ACTGATGAGAGACAGGTATGCTAAAGACAGCAGGATTGCGAGTATTCCTCCAAACACAACTCCTGACTTCTTTGGATCTCTCCAGTAAACCAGGGCTTCCACTGGAAACAAATGAAACCAAATTGTAATGCACGGCTGGTGGGTTACAGACAATGTAAAAATACAACATTTATAGACAACTCGGACAACTTTTCTTAGAGAACAATTTTGCAGTAGAGCTGAAATTACGTTTGGTTACAGTTGGTAGTAACCAAATATACCTCAATAAATGATTTTTTTCTGTAAAATACTATTTTCTAACTAAATTAGATTTAGTGAGGCCTCTAGAATGAAAACTCACATAATCCAAAATTAACTAAATTGGGTTAGAAATAGATTATTTTAGGTTTTTTTTTCAAGGAATCTATTTTTTACCAAAACTAACAAAAACTCTGCCAAAAAGGCCTTTACGTTTAGTGTTTGAGTCAAAACTCACATATTTCTTATAAATCAAAATGTATTATGTGAATTTTGTAAAGCAGTCTATCTATGACCACATGACTTATCCTTTCATTAGTCGAATCATTTTTAAAAATACCTTGAAATAGTTAATTAACCCACAGTTTTTATTGTTTCTTCTTTTACTATTTTAAGGCATTGTTAAAATATTGTCTAAATTTTAATTGCTTTTTGATACAACTCACAAATGGTAATCGGGCTTATGAGTGGTAGAAATTGCACAATTAACTTCCATGGATAGTGAAAAAATAATTTATCGGGAGATTCCAATGAATTTTGTTCCTTGTACCGGGAATTCTACCAAAAATACCTTTGCACAGGTCTATAGGAAATTGAATTGTCTTTCAAATGATATAACTCACAAATTGTACTTGGACTTATGAGTGGGAGAAATCATGCAATTTCCTCGCTCTAACTTTACCATTTTGGTTTGAATGAAATAGGCCGCTATTTTGCATCAAATCAAAAAATCTTAATTCAGGAAATCCTACAAGGACCTTTTAACCAAAAATTCAGCAATTTTGAAGCATATTTACTACCACTTATCACTCCAGGGAATAAAAAATACACATATATATATATTTTTTATAAATTAAATGAATTTTGGGTATCGTCTCAAAATGGTCTGAAACGTAAAGAAACAAAGTCCTACCCTCCTCCAGTGGCGGCTCCTTGTGTGGTTGTTTGGTTGCACAACCCCCAAGAAATAAAACAAAAAAATTAATCACATTAATATTTCTTTAAATATCAGTGCATTATCAATATCAACCTCATTTCAATCTAAAATTTATGGCCAAGAATGTCCCCAAACCGTTGAAAAGCCGAAGAACGTCAACCCAACCTTCGCGCGCAGCGTCGTGGAATGCACTGCTTCTGCAACCAGAGCCTAATGCAGCTATTAGCATTGAAACTGGTGGGGCATTTGTAACTAATGAGTTGCTATGGCAACTCACATAAAGCCTTCAGGTGCATAAAAGTTCTACAACCAGCCACCAGGGGTTTGCAAGCCAGAATGCTTTGATGTTCATATTTCATGTTTTGTTTAGTGAATAATGCAAGACATTTTGAGGTTACGTGTTGTTAGTTTTGTTCTCGTATTTTGGCTAGCTGCGTTTGTTGTTTTTTATTTGTTTTAGATTGTGTTAATATATTTTAGTGTGTGTGTATTTAATCTGGATTCTATTACAATAGTGCTTTTAAAACTTTTTACATTATTCTTCATAAGTTGTAGCAATTTGAGTGGGCCTAGACAGAGAGTGTAGTGTGTAGTGTTGATTAGTCATCGACAAGTTTGCCCATCTGAAAAACAGACGAATGGACTTTCTTTTTAAATGAGGTTAGTGATATTTAAACATATAATTTGCCTGAATTCTATGTTTATTCATGCATGATTTAATTGTTATTTTCAGTTTATTTACTATTTTATTGTAGGTTAGTATTACCCTTAACTGAAAGCTAAAAATGTTTTACTTGTTCGTAATGGTAACCAAATCATTTTAATGGATTTAAGTTTAAAATGTTGGTGTAATTAAGACAAAAACGTATAATTCCATGTGTAATTCATCACCTAAAATAATGTGTTAAATTGCGTTCATATTCCATATCCACCGGAAATTCTCTCCACATAATTGCAACCACCAAGTTATTAACTCACCAGCCGCCACTGCCCTCCTCCAACCAACCATTTTCATGTTGGCTCAAGTGTAATAGCTCTTATTTTCTTCAAAAATTCGGCTAACAAGGATAGACAGAGTACAGTAAACTCGCATCTATCCAGTTTAACTTTCCACTAAAAAACTACTGTAAAACATAATATACATTTTTAATGGCTGTATAAAGGATAGGGTAAAAGGATGGAATATATTTAATAATTCAAAAACTATCAGGCAAAACGTAATGAAACTTAGCAGTTATGTTGTCACTATATAGAAAGCAAAAAAACTATAGTTTAACTTATTTCACTTGTTTTTAGCGTAACCGAAGGACGGCCCACTTAAAAAATCTTGAAATTGTTTAACGTAGGCCTAGGTCAATTTATGCCTCATTTAAAAGATCTTTACTAGAGGAACACAACAGTGCAAACATGACTACAAAGGAACGATCCAGTCAGAAATTACAGCTGCTCAAAGATTTGTAACAAACACATTATTCAACTCCTGGTTAAACCAGTATCAAAGCTCTTCTCATACAAAACACACTATATTCTTGCTGGGCAAGTTAATTCTATCTCAAGCACAAGGCTATTCTATGTTCACAGGAGTATAAATATAACAATTTAGCCTGCATTCCTCATATGCTCTAATCTAATGGTACATTTATTACAACATAAAATTAGTGAAATAAATTATATTAATTTCTTTTAACAGTGATCATTATTGAATTCTCAGCTAGCTGCTTATTTTTCTTTTACATAAAATATTTCAACTCTTTATCAATCATTCTAAAAAAGTCACATATAATAAATTAACATGCAAATGATAAATTTAAAATAATGATTGTATGGGCGACACATGGTCAGTGACCTTATGTGGTGTGGTGTAGTATGATTATCAATACACAAAGAACGTTAGAGGAACTCAATAACGATTGGGTTCAAAAATTTGATTAATTATTAAATAATCTAGTAACGGCTTCAATCATAAATATGGAAGAAAATGTCACCATTTTTTTTTTTTAACAAGACAGGCTGAATAGATTTTTTAAACTTATAGAAAATACAAATTTTAATACCTAAAATTAAGAAAATACCCTTCTAAAAAATTTACTGTGAAAACAAATAGTCTTATCACATGGTTGAAAATCTAAAAAACTGATTTGTCGGTTAGGTTTGCCTGAATTACCCCCAATCAATAAGTTAATGAGAGAGAAGGTAGCTTAATGGCATGTTCTGCTTTCATCTTAAAAAAAATAAATGAAGCTATTATTATTTTGGCAAAACTAATAATTTTGATTAAAGTTTTGTTTTACAAAAATGTATGTCCCTCATTTACATTCAAATTGAGATGGTGTTTAAACATTTCACAATAATGTTGCAATAAACCTTGCCGAATCTTCTTGTTGATTTTTGAAACATATACTTTTGCTCTTCAAGGAAAACTGAACCACACAGGTGAAATTCAATCTCCTTGTTTGTAGCCTGAATTAATAGATTTTGTATTAAATATAAGACTTACCGTCTACAATACTCTGTTTATTTTTACCATTCAAATACGTGGCAGTACGCACCATGATATCATGCAAAGTAGTCAACGACTCATGAGTCAAAATATTTTAAATAATAAAGGCGTGTAAGTGTTTGTGTAATATGACAAATGGAAACATTAAAATAAACTTGAGAATGGCTGAATAGCTGAAACGGCCATCGTTTTGAGCGACGGAAAGAAACAGAATATTGTAGGCTCATATTTTATACTAGGGCCTCTGCCCCTGCGGTGACATATGGTGATGCCAAATGCGAACCACATAATCCATAAGGTTGGTCATAATTGTTACAGTCTCGAAAAAGTGTTCAATCTTTTCATCTGGTTTTTAATTGAAATTTTAAATATTTTTGGAATAAAAAGTATCCTAAAATATTCTCTGAAAAGTCCTCTAAATGTTAATGAAATTTCGTCAAAATCGGTCCAGCCATTCCAAACAGACAGACAAAAATGCATAAATGTGTGTTTAGGTTTTGGTAATGGGTGAATAACCATATTGAGCTTAGAAAAAAGCTTATATTTTGAAATCACAGACAGCACTTAAATTTTATTTATATGTATGGTATAGATATATCAATATTCTGAATGGCTATTAACAAATGTTATAATAAATTAAGCTTAAAACTACCACCGTTTGAAAGCCAAACGGCTTATAATTTTCATTGCACCAAAGGTATGCAAATAGTTTTGTTTCTAAGCTTAAAAGAAAATAGTCTAATGAAAAATAAGAAGACTAATCATGCAAATTTTGAAGAAGTTGTATTAAGACATAAAAAAAATTGATATCGGCAGTTTAAATATTTATACTATAGATATATTCAATGACAAGTTGAATCTGCTCTAGGATTTGAGCTACATCTATCCAGGCCTACATTTCAGATGAGCTTTGACATAAAGATAGTGTTATCTACTGTTCCTTATTGAAAAAATCTGGAAAAGTTGCAACGTAAGATAGATTACAATAAACCTCTAAATTTAAACAAGTTTTAACACTTCAATGACTAGGAATACTGACGTACAATAATGATGTAACTTTGTTTAACTTGTGCAAACAATTGGTTAACATTGTGTAACAGCTGACTCTACAAAACTAGATCTGATCAAACAAAATACTGATTACTGCATCAATGCCATGTCAACGCCTACTTCAGATATCTACAAGCTTTCATATAAATCCTGATTGTTCTGATTACTTTTAATGTGAACAAATTTGAATGAAATCAATATTCAAGCACTGAGGAGAGCGAGGAAAATTATTTGAAGCTAATTTTTCAAATCGAATGGATATTGGTTTTCAGTATTGAATAAATTAAGTTAATCTCACTACGTAGAAATGCTCATCTTTTTATATTTACAAAATTAAAGTATAAATAAACAGTTACTTATCTACTCAAATCTAAAAATGAAACTTCCAAATACTTATGGCTAAAAGAATTTTGCCCAGTGTCGTAATACAAAAATATTTTAGGATGAGTAGGTTATATTCTAAAGTAACAAATAATTTAAATTAAAAAATTAGTTACAATCAATTTTTTTAAATTAATTTTTATTATATAAATGGTCTTCTGGTATAGGCCTACATACAAAATTGACTTTCATTGACATTAAGTGATTACTAAGTGCTATTCATGACTTCAAACTACTTTAAACACTGAAATTTCACAATTTTACAAAGAAGTGAATTAATGGAATTTAAAAAGGCCAATTCAACTCCTCTTAAAATTTTATGAAGTAAAATAATAAATTGAGCAACGAGGTTGTGGCACACATATAGACATGCTACTTTTTGGTCTTACAGTTTTCACTAACTTCATAACAACAATAAAATAGTTTGATTTATAAAATACAAATAACTGGTAAAATTATTTTATAAGGTACATACTTTTCTAAAGATCTATAACGGTACGGTACTAAAATGTTTTACAGGTCCTAAACTAATATTATACTAGCGTACTGTTGCAGTAGTACAATAATCTAAAAATGTATAGGTACAGTACATATTTGTTAGAAAATGTTTCATGTTCAAAATGAGTAGGCCTATTTTATTTCTATAAAAATTCAGCCATACATTTTTTCAACAAAAGTCAAATTGGTAGATGATGAAATTATTTCTAGAAGAATGATTTTGAATGTGTATTCTAACCATTTAAGAAGTTCAATGTTGTAATCAGTTTAGTATCAACCATTGAACAGATAAAATCAAATGTCCAAAAGTGGCAGGTTCTTCTGGTGGACCGGACAATTAGGGTTAGGCCTACTTTTTAAAATTAGGCCCGTCGCAAAAAGAGGAGTGTCATAAGTTTAACGTTTGTATCTGTCTGTGCCATCGGAGCTTCCAAACCGATTTTGATTTAGTTTTTTTTTTTTATTAAAAGGTAATTTGATCGAAAGTGTTCTTAGCTATGACTTAAAAAAAAAATCTGTTCAGCCGTTTGTTTTTTTAAAATTTTTAATTTATAGAGTAAAGTGCGAGGCATGCTAATTAAAGTACTGAATCAGCCACTAGTTTGGTTTACAGGCATTCCACTTAGCCAAAATATTTTAAGGCGATGATGAACACAAGGGATTATAACGTTAAATAGGAAAAAGTATTGTTATCAACTTACAACATATTTAGAGAAACTATTTCGAGCATATATTATGATAAAAGATAAGGATAAAAAAAATATTGTTCAGATTCAGGTTGAAGAGAGTTTACCATATTATGTAATAAATAAAGAAAAGATTATAACTATTTTTTGATGGTAATATATTAAATTCATTGAGAACAAAAGATGGATTCATCAATCTAGAACATAACCTAACATAATAAAAATAAAAACACAACATTGCTTTATAAATGGGAATTCAACTTGAATTCTGAAAGTAAACAAAATGCACATTATCAAGCACATTTTTATGAGCAATCTGCGCTTAATTCCAGATTCATCACCTGCAATAATGAGATATCAGTAAAGCCTATCTCAAGAAATTATAACTATTGTTAATAATTTAAATTTGATATTTAAGTACTGCCTGATAATATCTAATAATTCAAATGTAGGCTAGAAGGTAAAATATAATAGTTTTACATATATTTGACTTATTTGGATAATAATTTCCAAAATAGATTTTTACAGCAATAAAATAACACCACATTCCCTGAACACCAAATACTGTGCACCTAACATTATATTTAAAACTGATCAAAACATGTTAAGCCGTTTAATTTTTTGTGATCATTGTTCTTTATACTACTCTAGGAAATACTACTGCCCTACAAAACACTTTATATTAAATTCCCAACCTTGATACATCTTGTTCAATCGCGTTTGTCAGTAGATTTAAATCACAGACACAAAGCTACTTCCACAGCTGGACTAACACAAATGAACAAAGCAAAGCCTATTCTAAATAAAAGTCGCTATGAGTAATCAACACTAAAAATAACTTTAAAATTATGAGTTTATGCCAACATAATAACCTTAAAGAAGTATGTTTATAACATTATGCCGATTGCTTAACTAAATTTGAAACTTGATAGATTGTAAATAAGAATTTTGATGCTTAATTGCTATGAAGATTACTTCCAAATTAATTTAATTTCAAAGTTAAAATTTATTATTATTGCAGTTAGTTTATGCAAACTAAACAAATATAAATTAGACCTAACCTAAAGATGACCATTTTAGTAATAATACTAGCTTCGTAGTAGGCCTAGGCATATTTGTTTTTCTTTCCCTAGAAAATAGCAAGATTTAACCCTAGAACTGCCAATACGTTGTTTCTGTAGTATCGGGCACGTTTTTACACTTTTGCAAGCTTTTAGTTAAAAAATCGTAAAAAATATTTATATTGGACACAAAATTTTTTATTATATATATCATTTTTTTCCTCATAATGTGTACTATTTGGTAGATATCATAACATTTAGATCAAAATATCTGGAAAAAAATTATAGCCTGAATAGTTTCAAATTTTGTTTTGTAAAAAATAAAGATTGACGGAACCACTATATCTACATGGAAGCTCGAGGTTGTTACACATATTCTGAGATAGCCATTTTATTCATTATTTTATGCAGAAAATATATAGTTTACAGCATTTATTTTTATAAATAAATAAATTAGAACAATAAAAAGAAGAACACGACAAAAACCCAAACGGGCAAAAAATTACTAGCCTAATGTAAATAAAAATTATTACAAAAAAAATAGGTGATATATATATATATGGTACGATCCATCACTCACAATAATATTTACAACTAAATAATAAATAAACAACTAAATAATTTAAAAAAATTTCAATCAAATAAACTGAATCCCATATATTTACGCGCACAAACAACATCAATCACTTTCACCACAGCAACGGTATGTAAACAACTGAGCTGTGACGACTCGACTGTGAGTCGTTTTATTTCTGTCCATACATACGCACCAGCTGACTTTTTATACCATGTCCCCAATGAAAAAAGAAAGCTTGGAATCTGCTCTTTCCATCCATATCTCATATGACATATTTGGAGAAAGATTAATTCATACAAAGAACAGATGTTTTAAATCGTCGATTTTCGACGATCGGCAAAACGGCTCCGGTTTTTAATCGTCGATTATCGACGTTCGGCAGATCTAGGGTTAAAATAGTTAGGCCTAGTAGCTAAATTACAATAGCTTATTATAAAACACTCTATCGAGATCATGGCAACCAACAATAAGTTATGTTTTCTAGAAAAGAGACCTACAGTTGCCTACTTACAAGTTTTATAAGTTATGAAAAATACAAATTTTTTTACTTATGAATTATATATAGAACAATATGTATAACTCAAAATAAAAACACAATTTACTTTGAAAGTATAGAAAATTGTAGAACTTGCCTAGGCTTATACCTCGTAAAAAAAGTTTAAGTTAATTCAGGCTCGCTAAAAAAATATATTTTTTACATAGCCTAGCACAGTTTCATTTTAGGCATAGGTCTATTTGTTAGATTTTAGCAGAACGTTCACTATTAAAATTGTCTAATTTATATTAGATTGATCAACATTGTAACATAGATTTAAATGTCTAAACTTAGGCATAATACATCTCATAATTTCAAAGTTTTTGTAAATGTAATACCTATTAGTTTATCCTAAGGTTTTTTTTTCTGGTATAGTAATTACATTATTTAATTTAGTTTGTAGAGTGTTTAAATTGAATGTAGGTCTAAGGTGAGATTAGAAAAAGTTGGGCGATCTTTTCTATACTAATATTATAAAGAGGTAAAGTTTTTTTTTTGTTTGTTAGTTTGTATGTAGTGGGTAATCTCTGGAACTACTGAACAGATTGATAAAATAGTTTTATTAATAAAAAGCTACTGTATCCCTGAATAGCATAGGCTATAATTCATTTCGATAAAAACCTTTTTTATTTCAATATTTGTAAATTTAGTCGGCAAAAACTCTTAGGTTAGGCCTAAACCAACACATGAATTTACATTTATTACCATAGCAACCAATTGAATAAAATAACAGATAATATTATAGCTGTATGCTCCAATATTTCCATTAACAGCTGATTTCAAAATTTGAAGCAATTTTATTATTCTTGTATTTCTAGTTTTTAGGTTAGGGTTTTAAGTGTAGACCTGAGCCTTGCTGATTCTTTTAACCACGATTATAACCATTATTATCAGCTGTTATCAAATATAAGAAATAATTTGATTTGAACATTTATCATTATTTACCATCTTAGTTTTGAGGTTATTATTTAATCGCACACCTTTATTATAAATAAAACATATGTTTTTAGAAGGTTCCATTGGGGGTTGGCATGCGGAGCATGCAGGGGTCTACCCTAGTAGAATGTAATTGGAAATGAATACATTATTATACCACTGATATGTTCTAGAAAATTTGTATGCTTACAGATTGGCATATCTACTGTAATATGACGTGGAGGCGTATTGCAAATTTTACCTCTAAAATCTATGGCAAAGGTTTACATCGGCCATATTGCATTAAAAATGTTTTTTTTTTTAAATAACCTGAAGTTCTAACTCACAGGCGATAGTAACAGTATGTTTTCCAGCATTCAATAATGCAATGTGCCTAGGATGACAACACTACTTTACAATATTTCCTAAAAAAAAGGGTCAGTGTCATAAAGAAAATTTACACCAAATCTGCTAACACTGGACAATGTTCAAGTAAAATAGATAATACAATATTTAATAATTTTTTAACAGTAAATTTGAATGCAATAGAAATGAGGCTAATATGGAACTAGTACACAACAAAAACATTGGATTGGATTTTTTTAAATAAGTATAAATAGTATTTAAAATAAGTTGGGCTGTCTTTTTACCTGGAGCACTAAATGCATCTTTCAAATAATCTGTAATACATGATGAGATGTCATACATTTCGAGTTCCATCTTGATTTACCAGTAAGTATAGATTTAAAAAATGTATATTTTAATTAGGTATATATAATATTATATATTACTTTCTATATTCAAAAATAAAAGTAAACGTGTGCAAGAATACACAGCATGCTTAACAGACGATCAACTTTAGCAACGAGTGAAGTGAAAGTGAACGAACCTGAACCTATGAGATGAGCATAGAGTACAATATTAAAAGGCGCATAAGGGTTGAAATATCTCTTCGCAGATTATCTAGACAAATCAAGATCATGTGGATCCTCCTCATGGTCATCTCAAATCGACTGGCTATAAATAAAAATGTAAATGTTCGTTTGTTCAAAATCTCCGAAAGTTCTTCACCGATTACTTTGAAATGTTTATACAACATTATATTCGAATACAAGCAGGTTTAGTATACTTTTTTTTTAAAGAAACATCATTTATTGAACATAAAAACAACAAAAAATACACTCAATATTTAACAAAAATGTAAGCGAAATTATATATGTTTATTGACTATAATAATAACAGTAGTCAGCTGTTTCCTATATTTCCATTATCAGCTGATTTCAAACTTAAAACAAATATTTGTATTTCTAACTTTTAAGATAGGTTTTTGTGAACAACGCCATCTGTTGAAGTAAAAAGAACACATACTATAATAAATATTTTAGGGCAGTGGGAGCGCCATACTAAATAAATATGTTTATTATTGATAGAATAATCAGCTGTTTGCTCTAATATTTCCATTAAGAGTTGATTTCAAACTGTGAAGCAATTAATTGTATTTCTAACTTTTAAGTTAGGTTTTTATTAAAGTGTAGACCTGAGCCTTGCTGGTTCTGTTAACCTTTATTACAACTGCTTTTATAAATTATACAAAATAATTTGATTTAACATTATTTACCATCTTAGCTTTGATGTTATATTAATCATACACCTTTATTATAAAGAAAACATAACATAATGATGTGTGTAGAAGCACAGACTACAGAATTACTAATTCTATAGTCTGCAATTCTATAATCTATAGTCTGTGGTAGAAGGTTCCAACGGGGTTGGCGTGCGGAGCACGCAGGGGCCTCCCCTAGTACTTCATAAATTTGAACAAATAAGGCTTGTTTAAAGAAATTAATTGTACTTTAAGGCCAAATATTATAAAATTAGTAGATGCAATGTTTATTACGACTCAAGGGAAGATTGATACGGGATTCAATGTTTATAATCTTGATGAAATATTAGTAACTACTGTACTGTGAAAATAGTAAAACTCGACGGACGGGAGTAAACTCGAGTTGTATTTATGATGACGTATTTACATTACGTGTCTCTGAATCATCCAAGTTCAAATTATCAGAACACGGTGATGCACACCTTTAAATAAAATTCATGTAATTCCATTATGAGACGACCTTGAGAATCGTACAAATCATTCAAGTAATACGTACCATACGTACACATCATTACACAGGCCTAATAACTTATGCAATTATTGATTAAATTTGGTGTTAGGCCTATACTACATTTTGTTAAAATTGTATAAATAAAATTATCTTTGGACAAGATTGTTTTCAAGGAAGATCGTTTAAGCAAGCGTATTACATATTGTCTGAATTTCATTTATCTACAGGTATTGCTAAAACTTGATGTTTAGCAAGTAAAACAATTCTTTACAAATTATATTAATTTTTTTTTACACTATGGGAAACCCCTGCGTGTTCCGCACGCCAGCTCAGTAGGAACCTTTATATACACATAATCATGTTATGTTTCCTTTATAATAAAGGTGTAGGATTAATAATAAAACCAGAGCGAAGAGATGGCAAATAATGTTAGGATGTTCAAATGAAATTGTTTCGTATATTTTATAACAGCAGTTATAATAAAGGTCAAAAGAACTAGCAAGACTCAGGTCTAAACTTTAATAAAAACCTAACCTAAAAGTTCGATATACAAATAATTGCTTTAAAGTTTGAAATCGGCTGTTAATGGAAATATTTTACCAAACAGCTGTTTTATCTGTTATTTTATTCAATTAGGTGCTATGGTAATAAATGTAATACATGTGTTGGTTCATCGGTCCAGGAATAACATAAGATTTTTCCAACTAAATTTACAAATATTGATATAAAAAAATGTTTTTTATCAAAATTAATTTTATGTTACTCAGGGATAGAGTAGCTTTTTATTAGTAAAACTATTTTTTCAATCGGTTTAGTAGTTCCAGAGATTGACAACAAGTCAAACAACACAAACAAACACATTTTAAATCTTTGTAATATTAGTGTAGTAGGCCTATATATAATTATAGTAGATGAATTTTTAAATCTTTGTAATATTAGTGTAGTATTATATAATTATAGTACATGAATATAACCTGATTTACATTTAGTGGTTAGCCTAACCTATATGTATTAGTTATTTTCATCATTTTGATATCTAAAACATAAAATTTTTGGAGGCTACAATTTTTTACAATTCAGTATTTATCAGCGAAAAATTCTCGAAAATGTACGCCAAAGAAGTATTAACCTGTCGGCCGGTTCCGCTCGGACTGCCTGTTTTTTTTTCTTTTTTTTATGGAAGGTAATTTTTGTATTATATACAAACATTTCAGCAGTAAATAATTTAAATTTATTTTACATTAAAGTTAGGTAGATTCAATCTAAACGGGTTTTAAACAATAATCTTTGTTCTACGAATGTCAGTAGTTTTATTTATAAAGTAAAGTAAAAGTAAAAGATTAATAACCACCAACCTTCGACTTATTTATACTTGGAAGTCTACCAACTTCTCACGGCACAAAAACTGTATGCAGTAATTACAATTTTCCTACTTTGATCGCTCCACTTCAGAGGTCCAGTAACATACTTCCTAGTAATTAGTAACTTTGAATTATTCAAACTGTGGTTTCCGGTATGCTCCCACCGTGGCGTGGTAGCCTAACAATATACGTTCCGTGCCTGTACATATCCGATACAGGGCAACGGTCGTTCTATTTGTTTTAGACTATTCACAAGACACCTAGATAAAGTAGTCATTGTACCACTGTATCCCTTATATCAACTTTCCGTACAGTTACTAAAATTATTATGAAGTTACATATTTTAAAAGTAAAACGGAACCGGAATCTATAGATTCACTAGTTTGTCTGGCTGGCACAGTCGTATTAGGCACCACTGACCACTCAATGCAATTAAGCTTAGTTATATAAATCATGCTAACCAGTGTACAGAGTGTTCCAAAAATCAGGACTCAAAAATATGTTATTAGGCCTACTAGTAAGTAAGCCCCCGTGAAAAATCACAGGCAGATTAATTAGATACACATCAGAAATACACAATTTTAAAAAAATACTAACTTATTTAAAAACAACATACTTAATCTATATAGTCCTGCCTATGCTGACCTGGTTTTAATGTGTTTTTTGAGAAAGTGTTTTAATGTGTTTCGTGACGTGTTTTGTGATTTTTGTTTTGTGTATTAACTTTAACGTTTTGACGACCTAATGAAGGGAATTACTTTTAATTTATTTCTGTGATCTGAAGATGGGTACACAGGTTACCCGAAACCGCGGTAATCACATAGTGATTTAAGGATTGGATAAGACAAAAAAAGCAGGTATTGTACCTATTTAATTTATTGACTGGATTTTAACTCTATAAATTTGTACAATTATAAGGATTATAAAACTATAAAACTAATGTAGGCCTATTTGTTAAATTTTTGTATTTATATTCATTATCATATATCTAAATATAGATAAAAAATATTATCTTTTAATTGATTTCTAGCTTCATATTGATAGATCAAACGATTTAGAAGTTGTTAATATAATTATAATACAATACAGTATAATATATTAATATAATGAAGAAATTAATAATCGAATATGTTATACGAAGAAGTACGAATGTTTCCGAAGCTAAACGAATGGGTATCTTCTTTAAACTTGTACATACAGTATATGAATAAATTTATAGTATAAAGTTGTTATTCATATTCATTTTATAACATCAAAGCAAATCTTATATAACATATTATAGCCTACTTTAGTTCTTAAACTCATATTTTAAGAAAATCAAGTTCACAAGACTTATATTGATTGAAGTTGTAAACATATCCCTAAAAAGTATAATCTACACTAGGTTTTGTTTATGTATTACAGATGATGGGTGAAATCAGCTGTTAAATTGTTACTCACTTACGCACGTACAGTACGATTTTTTTAACCGTGCCCTCGGCCACGATGTACTAACCTGGATGATAACGTTAGAAATCGCTCCGTCTACTCCACGAAAACTGAGCCGAGCGGCGTGAAACAGCGAAAACCGAGCTTCAATAACACTGTCATTTAATACACTTAGAAGCGATGTAAAATTATGAAACTTTCACGGATACGCAGATAAGAACCATACGATTCGTATGATGTAAAAGAAAATCAATTACGAAACCTATTTCATATTTAAAAAAATCAATATTACAACAATGTTCTTTAATAATGACATGAAATTTTCACACCGCTGGAAAGTTTTTTATTTGTTGGTCAGAGACAAAGTGTTCGCGAGAAAGTTTTAGACAAAGGTCCAAATTAAATATTTTATTTGAAACATTTTTTCGTTTGACTTACGGTTTGCTCGGTACAGCGGTATAATGTGTGCGTTTCAATTAAAACTACACCTGGCCGGGCCGTGCCGCCAGGTCGTGTTTGGCATTATTTACCTTAACCACACGATAGTATTATTATTCGAAACTCGAACAAGAGACAAGTAGTCTATGACTCATTCAAGTAGTTTTTATTTCAATAATTTTATTTATTCATTTTTGTTTATTCGAAGTTTGTGGAACTGCCTTTACAATCCCTCCCCGCTACACCGCTAGCCCACCGTGCGCTAGCCGAGCTGAGGGCACGGTTAAAAAAATCGTACTGTATGTATGTACGTACAGTCGCTTTTGTTGATGAATTTGGGGATAGGCCAAATTTGGTACCCAAAAACATTTTTAAAGACGTGTGAGGTATAATTTAAAAGGGGCTATTTAAGGTTAACAAATCTATTTTTAAAGATTTTTTTATTAGTAGTTTTTAAGATATTCCCGAAATTTTGTTCAAAGCCCCTTCCTTCCCTCTTTAATGAATACAACATACATAATTTTCAAAAAAAATAATTCGATCACGCATCTGAACTGCTGACGTAAGTTGAGCGAATATCCGAAATTAAGTTTATACGTTTTATGGTTTCAACCAAATATCTGGTAAAATTGGTCTACTCACGAAGGAGCTGAATAGCTGCCTACGTGTACAAAATATATTAGTAGCATTGTTTGTACCTCAGCCTCCAGTCCAGGCTCACTTGCTGCTTCGTTCCGATCATAACCGCGAGTTTGCAGCTAGGCATTGCTACCT
Source organism: Philaenus spumarius (assembly GCA_018207615.1). Taxonomy (NCBI): domain Eukaryota; kingdom Metazoa; phylum Arthropoda; class Insecta; order Hemiptera; family Aphrophoridae; genus Philaenus; species Philaenus spumarius. The sequence goes on from JAGFPH010001162.1 coordinate 200,270, forward strand.
AGGATTGTAGACTGTGATTTGCGACGTGCACCTCAGCATTGAGTCCTCGGACTATGGATTGCTTCGCTTCGCTCACAGCTTCGGGACCTCGGATCAGAAGCAGCTGCCCCACGGTCAAATACTCCAAATGGATTTCAACCGGAAACTTTGATGGTATTTTAAGTTTTGATCGATTTTGGGCAAACCAGACGAGCTATAAGGTCGTGTAAAAAATAAAAATGTGCAGAATAATCTTCTATTCGACTACCATAAAACTCAAAACATGATTTCTTGGTATTGTCTGTAACAATACAGAAACAAAAATAACAGTACAGAAAGAAATCATGTTTTGAGTTTTTAGTCGATAACTCGGTTATCTTTTGAACTACGGGAAAAATGAAAAAAGCGTTTAGTTTGTTTACAAAAAAATAATTTTTTTGTTTCTTAATTTTTTTTTTGTAAAGTCTGCGGTTAAAATTTTTAAACGACCACCATTTTGAAAATACAGTATATGGAAAAACGTTTTGGTTTTTTGTACATGGGTAAAAAAAATGTCAAACCAAATAATATGTTTCCAAAATTTGCGTTCAATATATTTCCTACATAAGAAATATATCCACAAAATGGTGGATAACTGGAAAACAAAGCATTTCCGAAACTATGTTAATATGATCCTTTTCTTTATTTTCACTAGAAGAACACGTCCTGAAAGTTTCTCCGTTTCTTCCTGAATCACTCTATATATATTCCTCAAAACCTACATCTCTAACCTTTATTCACGGTTTTTTAGGTCAAAGCTATTTTTGAAGTTAATTGAAAACAACTAGCCTACTACGAAATATCTGGTTAAGTTAGCGACTTTTACCTTGAAAAAAACGTATAGGATATTCCGAAAACAAGTTTAGCAATCTTAAAGATAAACAGTTGCAAAATAACCAAGGCCGTGGGCGGCTTTCCAATAAACAATGTTTATCTTGAATAATTACAACGGCTAAATTATCTACAAACATGGAACAGAGAATTAGGTTAGGTTGTACAATCCGTACTGGGGGAGGGGTGCAGTGCCAACACCACCTATAATACATTATAGGTGGTATTGGCAGTGCAGCCTAGCAGCATCTAGGATCTAGGGGCTTTGATGCAGCGACCACAGAATTAAATAGAATAGACAAGTCGAACGCAAGAGTGAGGCCAGTTTTAGAGTCAAATACTTACACAATATGGCGGATGCAAGTCGCGAGCCGCCGGCGGCGGCCCGTATGTTGCTACATTACCCGCGAAAAGAAGCACGTGTTTTAACTGTTATGATAGAAACTACAATAGTACATTTTTTCAAAAAATACTTTTCGGAAAACGTTGCTTTTCAGCTACATTTTTCTCGCTTACATGACACACCAAATTTTTAAAGAGCCAAACCATTAAATTTTTTATTTTCAAATTGTGAACACACTATTAGCCTCCCACACTATTAAACTGTAAGTTTGTCAAATTTTAAAGATTTTCGAGCATTTTCAGCTATTGAAACCACGGTGTAAATGAATGGGGCGCACTGAAAATTTCACTCCTCTCTAGGCCCGCTCGACGTTTCTATCCTCACACAAGATGGCCGACCTAGCTTCAATTCCCACAATGTACAGGCTCATGGCATGACCAGGACAGTCTATTTAATTCTGTGGTCGCTGGGTTTGATGTCCCTCACGGTAAACAACACATACTACATTGAAACATTTCTACATTTTCATCTTCAACTTAAGAGTGAAGTTTTTATGGTGCAATCTTTTCAAGGGCGAAACCCTTTGCGGTTATCATCACTAAAGAGAATTTCTTAAAAAACTAATTAACAACCAAATACAATTTTAATATTCATGTTACTTATTTTGTTTTTGTATGTTTTACTGTTACAGCTTTTCTTTGTATCCAAAGTTTACAGTTGTTTTGGGTTATTCATCAGTTTTAAAGTGTGCTATTCAGTTTTTATCGAATTTCCATAGGAAAGAAGAGCTATTCGAGCGACTTTTACGGTGAGACCTACACTGTATCCTGGCTTTAGTTGGCAGTACAGGAAAGGCATTTCGTAATGAGTTTCCGTGCTACTAGCCACACTGCTAACATAGGTCGCTCTATGAATTCACTGAATGTATACAATTTTGTAAAGGGTATTAAATTAAAGCTAATAAAACTGTGTTTCCTCATGTGACACCAAGAAATGTATATGCATTTGTTATATATTTTGTATATGCTTTTATAATTGAAACGCAATTGAGAAGAACATAATAAAAATAGTAAGCGAGAATTGTTTTAAATTTTTGGTCAGGCAACTTTTAAAGCAAAAAGTTGTACAATAAAAGATAAATTTAAGATTACGGTGGTTTTTCTGCAGCAAATACATTCTACTAATATATTTCGTCTGCGTAGGCAGCTATTTAGCGCCTTCGTGAGTAGACCAATTTTACCAAATAGTTGGTTGAAACCCTAAAACGTATAAACTTAACTTTGGTAATTAGCTCATGTCAGCGGTTCAGATGCAAAAGTTATCAGGTCTATAAAGCCTACATGGTTAGGCAAATTATACAACTAAATAATTAAACTACGGTAATTTGCTTCTTTATAGCTCTTACTTTATTGCCTATTTATGGTCGTCTTGACAACAATGTCTGACGTACAAATTCTTTACACCGACTACCTCATAAACCGAAAGATAACAAGTAAGTTAGTAAGCTGAATCCCGTAAAACTATTAAGTGATTTTACATAATTTTAGCACAAATACAAGTAAGAAAAATATTAATTCTGTTTACATACTTCTGCTATTTGTAGACTATTAATGACAATGTTGCCAACTTTCTCGGCAATCGATAACTAATTTGGACCTCGAGAATGAAACCAGCGATGCTTGATTTCGATAAGCACAAGACAAGAAAAAAAACTGTTTTCACGACTGGAAACTTCTACAACGTGTCTTATGATGACTCGTCAGCTTAGTTGTAGGTACTACCATAGATCATGAATAATAAAATAGATCTTGCATGCATATGGGGGCTGTGTGCCGAAAAAAAGGTTGTCGCGAAAATAGTACATGATCGCGTCGCGAGGTAGCGCTAGGGAGAAATAATTGGTAGCATTGGTGTTTCATACAGCTTCCGTCGTTTCCCCAATAGATAACGCCATTATCGTCGAATTTCCAGTGGAACAAAATATTGCATTGGATCGGAGTTCTATTAGGTTATCCAAATACAATGGTACCACTCATTAGTAACAAATAATATACTGTAATTATTTCGCCCAGTACTGTACTTTATATCATCCGATTTATGGGACACGTACAATAACATCGCAGAAATGCGAGTACTTAATACTCTTTTGTACCTAAAACCAATTCAAGTTTCAAAATTCAATAAATAGGATAAAGACTATAAAGTTGAAATGTGATATAGTAACTACTGCATTTGATCATTTTCTAAAGATAGAAATAGCATTGAATGAAGTTCATTCAATTTGTAATAATTCGACCACGCAATTGAACCGCTGACGCGAGTTGAGCGAATTTCCAAAATAAAGCTTATATGTTTTAGGTTTTCAACCAACCATTTGGGAAATTGGTCTACACACGAAGGCGCTGAATAGCTGCCTACGTGTACGAAATATATTAGTAGAATTTGTTTGTAACTCAGCCTCTAGCTCCGGCTAACCGGCAGTTATTATTATATAACAGAATAATATCCTAGAGTTTTTTGTTAAATAAAACTCTAAAAAACTTCAATTCTCGTACAAAAAATCCCACAAAATAATTACTTCCTGTCAAAAACGTGATTCCGATTGTTGGATTTGTTTGGCTAACGGTGTACCAAATTTAGACCAAATCAGACTTAAAATGCGGCCGCTAGAGTGCGAACACACACATACACATATTTATCACCCCAAAACGAGTTTTAGGACCGTTTAGGATTGGAAATGCCAACGTTAATAATATAATTAAAATTATCTGCAACGAAGCCTTACAATTTATTTTAGGATTTGCAGATTATTTTTTCAATAAAATCTGTTACAAAACTCTTTATTTCGAAAAGTAATACAGTAAATCTCTTTCAAATCGTTCGACTTTAGGCTACTCAAGGTTTGGTTTTATTTCACATCGACCCCAGTAATCATTTTATCGGCTAAGTTTTATTAGTAATGGTTCCAGTGCAGCATAGATTGGGACGCGGACGACTACATTACACTGTTACACAAATTCCAACTGCATGTGCACAGATAGAGAGCTTCGAACTTGACCTTTCCCACTCTGATAATACTCATGCACGTGCTATGGAATCACGTACACAACCTTTCACTTTCCAACCCAACACCGTTCAAATATTATTAACTAGCGGAGATCCATGCGTGCTTTACACGCCAACCCTCTAGAAACCTTTTATACTAATATGTTTTCTTTATAATAAAGGTGTATTATTAATAACAACCGCAATGCTAAAATGGTAAATATTGCTAAATGTCCAAATGAAATTATTTCGTATATTTTATAACATCAGTTATAATAAAGGTTAAAAGAACCAGCAAGGCTCACGTCTACACTTAAACAAAAATATAACATAAAAAGTTAGAAATACAAATAATTGTTTCAAAGCTTGAAATCAGCTGTTAATGAAAATATTAGAGCAAACCGGATTACTGTACTAAAAATAAACATATTTAATTATTATTTAGCTTCTATTGCAGTAAAATATTTAGTATAGTTTTTATTGTTTTTACGTCCAACAAATAGCACTCTTTTTCAAACAGTATGTAAAAACACGAGTGTATACGAATGTAACGTTGTGTCGAAATTTAAAATCAATTGGTGAAGAACCTTCGGAGATTTGAAGTATTGAACAAACGAACAATTGACGACTAAAGTTACTGCACAAACTTTAATAATCTAAAAAAACACAAATAATTTTGACAAAATGCAATCCCAACGATCGAATTACATTTTTAAATATATTTTTATAAAAGTGACCATATATTTTTATTAAAGTGACCAATATTTATTTTTAGAGAAGCAATTTTCAAGATATAAAATATGACCAAAACGTAGTACGATAAAGCAGTATTTCAAACCGGTCAAATAGTTCTAGTAAAGAATAAAGTTGTAATAATTTTAATAGTGATAGGTGTTTGAATTATAATACAGTAAGACGTTTTTACTTTCTCCACCCTATACGTAGTATATGGAGAAAGTATTGTTTTCGTAAAAATGTTCGAATTTGAATTTTCAGTTGAATTATCTGTTTTGGTGCTCCCAGAACCCCAAAAAATGGTTTAGTGCAATTATCTGTGTTGGTGCTCCTTGAACCCAAAAATATTTTTAGTGGAATTTTTTGTTTTGGTGCTCCCTGAACCCAAAAAAGTGTTTTTAGAGTGGTGTCTGTCTGTCAGTCTGTCAGTATGTATACACGACCAGAGAGGACACTATTGGTCCGATTTTCATGAAATTTGGTATGTAAGTACTAAACCCTAATATCTCCAGGCGTTTTTTTCATTTTTTGGAATTTTTTATTTTTTAGGGTAATTTACCCCTAAAAACCCATAAAAAACGACAAAAATGCAAATTTCTCAAAAACGGCTCTAACGATTTTGATCAAATTTTCAGTATTTATAGTGCTTAAGATGCCAAACAAAATGACACCACCCGCTTTTATCAAAACTTCGGCGTTTTATAATTATGGGGAAATGTTTAAAAATAAACAAGTTTATGTTGTCAATCTAGCATCGCGGCGGCGGCCGCACGGGGTAGCACCATGGTAGTGATCACGGCCAGTAATTCAAAGGTCGCGCGATCGAATCCCGCCTAGAACAATAATTTTTTTATACGATTGACGTAGGTAGAATATTATTTTTTTGTTTTGTTCTAAAAAGTAATAAATAAAATGATTGAAAACAATATTATTTTGACTACAGTAAGTTGGGAGAAAGTTTGTGTCAGTTAACTGATATTTGTTAACCTAACCTAAAAATACTGTTTGTTGTGAAAAGTAATTAAATGATTATACATTTAGTAAGTTGGTTGCTATGGCAATGAATGTAAATGCAATCTTCGTCGGTTCAGAATAAACAGTTCACACCTAGAATCGTGTTGCTAAGCTTTTTATTCAAATAAATGAGCTGTTTTATTTAACTGTCATAGGGCTGAGAGTGAACCCCCGTATTTTGACCATTTTCGACCCTTAAAATCAATATTTTGTCAAATCCGTTCTTAGTGCACTTCTACATAGTGGAAGATAGCCTGAAAATGTTAAGTCTCTAGCTCTCATAGTTTTGGCTGTGCATTCATTATGAATCAGTCAGGACTTCATCTTTTATCCTTATATATTATTTCTGAAAGGTGTTTCTTTGTCGCTAAGCGATATCTCCCTTAATTCTTCATCAAAATTAATTATTCAAGAATTATTTTAAAGCTTATGTTCCCCGATATTGACGGAAAATAGACAAAAAGCTTAAAATGCATGTTTTAGATACAAATATTGATTACACATTTTCTTATTATACTTCATATGGTTCCTTCCTAATGAAAGGCGCCATCTAATAAAAACCTGTTTAACAAAAGCCTGCAATTTTTGAATAGGCCAGAGCTCTGGGGACTTCTTATATCTCGCGGACAGTATTTAACAATCTGTTTATCTAACATGACAGTTGTTAAGATTGTTTACATTTTATATTCAAGTGTAATCTATCACACAAATCAATTAAATTAAACCAACGTTCATAAATAAACGTAATTTACTTAATTAAATCAATGTATTAAATCAGGTACATTCTCCTAACTTGCGAAATATTCGCACGGGTCAGGTAGTATATATATATATATATATATATATAAGACTAGTGGACCCGGCTATGCATCGTTATTGCTTGATTTAAATTTAAGGGTAGTTAGTTATACTATTTCATCCCTTAGACTTTAGTGATCGAATTGCAAATGTGTTTTTTATATCAATTAAAAATAGTATTAAATAATTTTAGCTTTATAGTTTGTAGGAATTTATTTTTATTGTATACTCCGTTTAAATATATTTGTTCGTAGTGATTAAATTCTCTAAAAAGTAAGTGTATGGCTTACTATATAATTTTAAGGGTAGTTATTCTATTTCATCCCTTTGACTTAAGGGATCAAATTGCAAGTAGTATTTTATATAACTTTAAAAAATATTACATATTTTTTTATAGCTTCTAGGAAGTTAGTTTAATTTATATTTCTTGTTTAGGGGCAGCTACCCCATTTCAATCCCTTAAATTGTAGTAATCGTAACGTCTAAACACTCCTGACAATGATATGGACAAACTGTGGAATTTTAGCGAAATTGGTCGAATAAATTTTGAATCTATAAGAAACATAAATTTTTATCAAAACTTACAATGTTTAATACGAATGTTATACGGGCGATGTATAACAAAATTTTTGCTTCCCCGTAGCGAATCCTCAAAAAGAAAGTACTTTAATTAATTCTATCGGAAACGTTTTAAAGTCAAACCTTGATTTATAAAAATAAATTGACACTGAATTGAGAAAGTTGTCCGAGTGAAACCAGAAGAGTTACGACATCGAGGCTTGGGGCGTGTTCCGAGATAAAGTTCGAGCCCGATATTCGAAAACGAAAGTTGGTTTGAACTCTGGTTCCTTTTACTTTCTCACATATTATTCGTATAAAGAAAGTTCGATGGTGGAATTTAACAAATCGTAACCAGAAAAGCCGATTTATACAACAGAGGACGGTAAAGTTGTTGCTTTACTTTTTAGTGAATTTCCGTAGGAAAGATGAGCTATTGCAGTGATTCTTATGGTGACGCCTAAGGTCGGGAGTAGTAAATGAACTCCGATCATAGTCCCCAGAACATGTTTTCAGGTGTCATTCAAAACTATGTATATTGGAGTGTCATTCAGACTCTAAATGCCGCATTTTAAGTACGACTCGATCCAAATTTGGTTTTCTAAGTAGCTCGAACGAGTTCGTTGGACAAAAATCGAACTGGGAGCATGTTTTGACAGTAAGTAATAACTTTTTCAGATTGTTCGTACTGGAGTGAAAATTGTTTTGGGCTTTATCTTAACAAAATATAGGAGCTTATTCTGTTATTTTACACTACCTTATAACCCGTCTGGTACCCAGTGCAAATCCCCGTAGGGGCAGCTTCTGATCAGAGGCCGACGGCCGCTTAGCGGAATTGTCCGCTGCTACCGTAGCGGAGTAGTAAACAATCCAAATCAGCAAGGTCGGTGTGCAAACGTTTTTCCGCTGCGAACGGAACGAAGCAGCGCGTAAGCCGGGGCTGAGGTGTGTACAAATTCGACTAATATTTTACGTTCCCGTAGGCAGCTATTCAGCACCTTCCTGAGTAGACTAACTCCAAATATTTGGTTGAAACCCTAGATCGGATAAATTTAATTTTGGGAATTTGCTCGATTTAATTCATTTCTACAAGCCTGTTAGTCCAGGGCCTATCTATACAATTGTTTCTCGTTCGATTTGTTTGCACAATCTTATGCAAAAGATTCATAACCACATGTCGCTAGGCAGCAACGGTAATCAAATATTGTATAAATATTTTTCCTAATCAAATTGTAAAATCTGATGCTTTTTGACAAGGAACTATAATTCTTTTAAGTTGTTTGGGTCAATTTAAGCAAAATAAACGGTACCAGGAACTGGCACATACTTTCTCACAAACATATTTAAATTATTAAACACATTCACTGTGACTTCATAATTGTAGGAGGGGTAGGAGAGGTGATATTTATGATATTTACTTATAGATTAACTAATAAATATTATTATTATTATTAGCTAGAGAAAAAACTATTCGATCGATTTCCAACAAATTTGCACAAATTAGGCCTGTATAGATGCACAAAAAATGTTTTGAAACATTTTAAAAAACAACCCAATTTTTGGCCACTCCCCCCTTTGGCCAAAAAACCCCCCAAAATCAGTTATTATTATATTATTATTAGCTAACCGAGAATTTTTAGAAAGATGCGGTTTTTTACATATGGTAGGGTACATTAAGGGCTACAAATAAGCCAAATTTTATCAAAATCGTAAGAGCCGTTTAAAAAAAAAATAATAACTGATTTTTTGGGTTTTTTTTGCCAAAAAGGGGGTTGTTTTTCAAAATTTTCAAAACCGTTTTTTGTGCATCTATACAGGCTTACTTGACATGTCTGGTGCAAATTTGTTTGCAATCGATCGAATAGCTTTCGCTCTAGCTTTGTGTACATACAGACATACATTTTGTAAAAACCACTTTTGGGACTCAGGGGTCCCAAAACGGATATTTCCACAAAAATCTCAACATCGATTTTTTTGCGATCACTATACTTTCTCTATAGTAGGTCTATAGTAAGAAAGTAAAAAGTATCTGGCAATATTTCCCTAAAATTTAATTCGGAGATACAGTATAAATAATTTTAGGTCCAAAAATTAAAAAAAAACACATAATTTTCCACGTTCAAATTAAACGTCTACAATTTGAGAATTCTAAAAGAATTTCCCTGTAAATTCCGTCACAAACATTGATAAAATAAAGGAGCTACCACTAACGGAAGTATTTTGTATATCTCTAGTAGCAGGAATTGTTATAGTGGTCTTGTTGAATTTTGTCTTGGCAATTTTTAATAAAATCATTATTATCTTTATATATATATTATATAATTCTTCTGTACGGTGTGTATGTGACCAATTTTGATGAAATTTTGTGTGTGTGTTTCAGTGGGTTCCTGGATGGTTTAGATTCACAATTGGAAGGGGTTGAAATGGAGTTGCAACCCCTATACAATAAATAAACTTCCTACAAGCTATAAAGCTAAAATTAGGTAATATCATTTGTAAGGGATATACAAAACTATTTGCAGTTTGATTACTTAAGTCAAAATGGAGAAATGGAATAACTACCCTTAAAATTAAATAATAATCCACTTGTTCTATATTCTCAAAAACTACTCTACTAATTTTAATAAAATATCACAATTTACAAGTAGTTTATTATTAGTACCAGGTTTTTTTTTAGAGAATATTGTCACTACAATCAAAAATATTTAAATGGGAAACTACCCCTATACAATGAAAATAAATTGCACTAAATTCCAACAAACTATAAATCTAAAATTATTTAATATTATTCTTAATTTATATAAAAAAACATTTGCAATTCGATTACTTGAGTCAAAGGGATGAAATGGGATAACCACCCTTAAAATTAAATCAAGCAATAGCGAAGCATTTCCATGTCCATTAGCAATACATAATTTGTTCAACTCAGCGCGCGACAATACATTATAACACTGTATCTATTTTAATAAACTGGTATTTCAAAATTCCTGAAAAAGTTGTGTCACTGGCACCTGGCTTAAGTAAGGCCGTTATATAATGCATTGTTTTATAAAGACAATACAGATATGCTATTTATAGGTGAAAATCGTTTCTGAAATACTGATTAGATTAAAACATCAATGCAATGCTATCGAGATACAGGTCGGATAGTGTCAAATATGCTACGAAAACGAGGTCCGTATCCTTAATATATTATTTCTCGAATGTGTTCTTTGTCGCTAAGCGATATTTCCCTTAATGCTTCATCGACATTAATTACTCAAGCATCATTTTAAAGCTTATGTTTCCCGCTATTGACGAAAAATACAAAGACGCTAAATAGACAAAGAGCTTAAAATTCATGTTTTCGTTACAAAAATTGATCAAATAACTTTCATATTATACTTCATATGGTTCCTAATGAAAGACGCCATCTATTAACAATCTGTTTAACTAACAGCACAACTGTTAGATTGTTTACATTCTATACGCAATTGTAATCTATCACGCAAATCAATCAAATTAAATCAATGTAAAGCGTTATACATTTTTATTTATACCGACGTAAGTAAATTAACATAATTAACTGAATTAAATCAACGAATTCAATGAAGTAAGTGTAGGCCAACTCCTCACTTGCGAAATATTCGCACGGGTAAGATAGTATACCTAATAAATACCAAAGCATAGTAGCCTACTGAAAATATATTCACAATATTGTACAAACTTAAGGAAAATCCTTTTTATTTTCTTGTCCGGCTTAAATATTTATCATACTCTTAACTAAAGAACAAATAACCTTTATTATTAGCAAATTTCCACAGGAAAGATGAGCTACTGCAGTGTGATCTAAGGTCGGGAGTAGTCAATGAGCACTGATCACGGTCTCCAGAGCACGTTTTTTGGTGTCATTCAAAATTATATAGCCTGTATGTAATATCGCATTCTAAATGCCGCATAAGTTCGATCTAGTCCAAATTTGGTACATAAGTTGGCTGTCCAAGTCGCTGGGATGAGTTCGTTAGCCAAATAAATCCAACAACCGGAAACACGTTTTTTGATAGGAAGTAACTTTTTTAAAGATTTTTCGTACTCGAATGTAACTTTTTTGATTATATATAAAAAAAAAAATGATTGTAGGATATTATTCTGCACATTTTGTATTTTTACACGACCTTATATCCCGTCTGGTTCTCCCAAAATCGATCAAAACGTAAAATACCATAAAAGTACTCGGTTCAAATCCATAGACCGACGGCCGGGACGTGAACTAGCGAAGCGAAGCAATCTATAATCGGAAGCCGCAAGGTCGAGGTGCAAACTCTCAAGGAGCGGAACGAAGCAACGCATGAGCCGAGGCCAAAGGCTGAGATGCAAACAAATACTAATATAATTCGTACACGGAGGCAGCCATTCGGCGAATATTTTAGGCTACTTTTTATTCCGAAAATTCCTGTTAAAAATTGAAAAAATGCAAAACCTACGGACAAAATTAGGGATTTTGTGGACAAATGTTGGGGATATTGTGTGTCTATTTCGATCTATGTCGTACATTATGTACAGGTCACATCTAACCCCACCACCCAACTTAGATCCAAGTGCCTTTGTTTCAATCAATCTTAATTTCCTTAAAAATTCATACTAAACAATTATGAACGAAATTAGGATTTCATAGTTCGCATTGGCATCACCATATGTCACCATAAGCCATTTGTTATTCAATATAAAAATAGACATTATTCCAAGTAAACGTGCCAGTAGGAAATGTAAAAACATACTAAATTTATTACGAATCTATATTACGACACATAAGTAAATTGTAAAAATTAATGAAATAGCAATTCTACTCTGTCAGTGACCTAAACATGGCTAAAACAATGACCAAATAACATCGGCATTATTCCTACTAAAATAATTTTTACATTAAATTTTAAATAAGACACATTGAAAATGATTTAACTAAAATCACACAGCAATTTTAGGTTTTGGTCTTTTATTTTCAAATAGTTATTTCAAATCTTCACCTTAAATTACGCACCCCCTTCATACCACTATGTAGAAGTGTACTAAGAAAGAATTTGGCAAACTATTGATTTTAAGCGTCGGAAATGGTCGAAATATGGTGTTCACCCCCAGCCCTATAACAGATAAAACAGCCGATTTTAATCAAAAGCTTAGTAACACAATTCTAGGCCAGGACTTTTTATTCTGAACCAACACATGTTAGTTGAATGCATTTACATTCATTACAATTTTTTGAAAGTAAGGAATAGTGCAAACAAAATACAAAAATATAAAACTGCTTTTTTTTTAAATTTCATCCATATGTAAAAAATAAAGTAATTTAAAATTTATATTCCTTAAAAAAAGTACTTGATGCATTTTTCATTTTCGTGTTATTTTAAAGATTATGATGTCTTTTTAAAATTTAGGTAGATTTATTTAAATTAATACAAAATATGTAGAATTTGGATATGACGACAAAACATTTTTATCTGAAAATAAAACGAAAAAAACAAAATTTCTAGTCCTGAAAAGAGGGCGCTTTTTCAGAAAAACAATCGTTTCTGGTAAAAATACAGGTGGATCACAACTTGAATTGCATTTTTCTTGTGCGGGAAGACATGTGGAACAAAATTAGCTACCACATTTTGTAATTTTTCGCCATTTTCAGTCTGCCTTCCGCTTAACCTTTCTAAAAACTATTACATTAAATGAGTACCAGTACTTCAAATAATCTTTTAATTTTGCGTCTTACTAATTTTTCACCTTAACAAAAAAAAAAATACATATATATATATTTTACAGCATTCAATATAGACAGACCGCTAACTGCTCGACCAAAATAATAAACCGTTTTCAAAACCAATTGTCAAAATACAGGTTTATTACTACTGTAGAATGTTTAGTTTCATTTGATTTTATCCGCAACTCATTGTACAGCACCTACCTACATAAATTGTACATGGAAGTTAATTATATGTACAGAGGTGCTAAAAAGCCAAATTAATAAAATGTTTATAAGGCATAAAATTGTACTTTTTATGTACTTTGCCTTCATATTCAAAACTGAAATTTTTTGAGGTTCTCAAATTTGTTTAATATAGACCCCTATCGTGTGACCCTATCATTTTAAAAGTATTGATAAAAAAACGACCACCATTTTCAGTATAGTTAAGTTTGTAGGTTTTCTTTAATCATCTCATATCTTTAAAATGAGGGGTCGACATTTAAAATTTTTTAGCAACCCACAAATTTTCTATTTTGGATATGGGACAAAGTTGCCCCATACATTAAAAAGTATATTTTTATGCCTTATAAACATTTTATGATTTGGCTTTTCTCTACCCACTCACTAAAGAGTTTTACACGGGTGTCTCCAGACTTTTAAGCACCCTTGTAAATAAGGAATATAAGGCAATTTATGTGAAGAAACAGAAAGAATGGACCAAAGTTGCCCCAGTTTACGAGTACAATGTATTATATATCCGTTTTTACAATAAATATATCGAGTGAGATAATTTATCGAATAAGGGCCTAGTACAATTTAAAATAAAAACCAATCAAAAGCTGCTCTTTAAGTGTGTAATTTTTCAAATATTAAAATTCCCCCTTTTTCACTTAATTTGATTTATTGTTTAACCTTCATGTTTCCATTTTTAATGCATAAATTACAACATAAATAAATGTACACTGTACACTGCTCTGCCAAATCAATTAGACAGATTATTCAACATTCAACTTAAGGTTTATGAACTCAATTGTCAAACTACTCGATAACATTTAAACACAATTTCCAAAGATTGTTCAACTCACCGGGCCCTCTTTCGGGCAAATCCTGCTGGGACGGATATTTGCTATTCTTTTTCACCATATTGTAAGTCAACACAAGCCAGACACTGAAACGCAAACGACCTAACCTGACCGTGACTACGGACGCGAACACAAAAGCTACAACGTGGATTCGTCTGAGCAAAGACGTGGAAAGTGAATGGTGGGGGGCCGCGATGGCTTCTCACTTCTCACGTGGGCATCGGTGCATCGAGACACAGTTAAACAGCTGAATAAAAACTCTTAACAAATACAATCTAAATATAACCTATTGAAAATACTATCTGTAGAGTTTTATGTCGCGTTTGTTCTATGAATGCATCTTTTCGCAGTATGTGTAGGCTAATGCATGCACTTCCGGAATACACGTGGATTTGATCGCGGTGTATGAATACTTTCACGTATTGGGCCTGATGTGCCGTGGAGAAAGTCATGAAATAGTCTAAAAATACGTATTTCGCGATTTACACGAGTTTATTTGTCTGAGGAATGAATGAATGAATTGTGACCTTTATTTAGAGCGACATTACGTCTTTTAAGTCCTCCTTCCCATATAACCCTTACAATATATTACATAGATTTAAATATTACTAAAATTACAATATTAGACTACAATAAAACACAAACCAATACACGAAAAAAAATTAATACACCTAAACGAAATTTACAACTTTCAAACAATTATTTGCAAGTATTACTTCATTTGAAAATTTACAGTCAGGGCCGGCTTTAGCTTGTGCGTAGCCCGGTGCAAACTTGTACTGCGCGCTCCTCAATTTGGCACCCATTTTTCATCCCCACTTCCCACCCCACTATAAGTAGAACTATATATCACGTAAGCGCAGTATGAAACGTAGATAAAAAACATGACATAATATAACATACAGTCATAATACTTAACTATTAAATAAAAAAAAAGCGTAAGCAGCACTGCGCATTACTATAACCAATGTTCCTTAAATACTTAGAGCTTCTTATGAATTTTGTTCCTTGTTCCGGGAACTGTACCAAAAATACCTTTGCACAGGATTATAGTAAATTTAATTGCCTTTCGAATGATTAACTCACAAATTGTACTCGGGCTTATGAGCGGTAGGAATTGCGCAATTATCTTACACAGATAAAGAAAGAAATCATATTTTGGGAGTTTCCTATGAATTTTGTTCCTTGTTCCGGGAACTGTAACAAAAATACCTTTGCACAGGATTATAGTAAATTTAATTGCCTTTCGAACGATTAATTCACAAATTGTACTCGGGCTTATGAGCGGTAGGACTTGGCCAATAATCTTACACGGATAAAGAAAGAAATCATATTTTGGAAGTTTCCTATGAATTTTGTTCCTTGTTCCGGGAAATGTAACAAAAATACCTTTGCACAGGATTATAGTAAATTTAATTCCTTTCACCAACAAAACTGCAATTTTGAAGCATATTTTTTACCACTTATCAATCCGGAAATAAAACAAATAATATATAAATTAAATAATTTTAGGTATCGCCTCCAAATGGTCTGAAACGTATAAACAACGAAGTCCTACCCTCCTCCGACCAACCGTTTTCAAGTTGGGTCGAGTGTAATACGGCCTCTTATTTTCTTAAAAAATTCAGCTAGTTAGAAAATAAATTAGGATATTATTAAATGGAAACAAACTTACTATTGGGAATTTTTCCAGTTTAATATTCTTTTGTGTCTACATAATTGATAACTAACAACACTACACTATCACACTTGACTGATTTCTGTTATAGTAGAAGTTGTGTTTATAAAAACTCCCTTTATTAAGATCAATCATCTGGCAAACTTTTGTGCGGGGCCCCCTAAGCGCGTGGCCCGGTGCGGCCCTGTTTAAAATATAATAGCTATAATTTCAAATCTATAATAATTCGATCACGCAGTTAACAGTTGACATAAGTTGATCAAATTTCCAAAATTAAGTTTATATGTTTGAGGGTTTCAACCAACTATTTGGGAAATTGATATATTCACGAAGGCTAGCAGCGAGTACGAAATATATTAGTAGAATTTGGTTGCACCTCAGACTCCAGCCTCGGTTCACGCGCTGCTCCGTTCGTTTACGCCTCGACCTTACGGCCTCGACTTATGGACTGCTTCGCTCGCAGTGACCCGCGAGTTTGCATCCCGGCCGTCAGGCTCAAATTCTGCCCAACGTGGATTTAAACCGGGTACTTTATGGTATTTTGGGGAAAACAGACGCGCATAAGATCGTGCAAAAAACAAAATGAGTAGAATCATTTTGTATATTTATTTTAGTCTACGAAAAATCTCTGCTTCAGTTTTGGGGTTTATGGCTAACGAACTAGTCCGAGAGATTAGAAAAACAACGTGTGTACCATATTTGGACCGAATCGGACGAAAAATGCGGCCGTTAGAGTGCGAACACAAAATTCATATAATTTTTAATGACACTCCAAAACGTTTTCTGGGGGCTATGATCGGTGCCCATTGATATTCCGAGTCGCAAGGTCAAGGTGCAAACTCGCAATGCAAATGATTACACACCAACTTGTACGTAAAATACAATACGTATAAAAATGGTAAAATCTGGACTTCTTGGCTCCGCCATTTTGGATTAGGGTATCGGAGAGGCTTTTTTACACCAATTTTCTCATCTCAACGAGGGCTTTAAAATTACACAATAAAGGTTACTATTTGAAAAATGTTGACTTGAAACCCCCCCCCCCCCCCCCCGAACTGAATAAGGATAAAATTCATTCGTACCCCTAAAAGGTGCAGAATTTGTCCAATATAACTTCCTTTGGAGTTCATGAAAGTTTGGAGTTAATACGTGTAACAGGTTTAAAATTACCAAGAGGTTGAAGAACTTTTGCATTACTCTGTGTAGGCTATACATAATTTTTCTGGGGACCATGATCGGTGCTCATTGACCACTCCCGATCTTAGACCTCAAGAGAGTCCCTACAATAGCTCATCTATGGAAATTCGCTAACAAGAATTTACCAGCCGGGGTTTAGCCTACTTCGGATCTAGATTGTCTTTCTGCTAGCAAATCGTCTAGGGTCTGAATTCCCAACATCCTCAGGATTTCAAAATACGGTAGGCGGACCCACGTCCGTGTTGAATACGAAATACAATAAATATTTTAAATTACAAATCCGATTCAATGATTACAAACAACACGACACAGTCTGCGCACGACAAGTATACAGTACGCTAAAACACCGTTTTGTTTTATCTGTGTATTGTTAAATATGACATCAACATGCACGGGCAGGAATGTGTTATTCATGTGATTGCGCAATAGCATATACCAGCTAAGTGCGTTGCGCACTTCTAGACCGAACTGGACACGTTAAGTATTAAAACACAATAACAATTCGATCACAGAGCTGAAGAGCTGACGTGAGTTGACCGAATGTCCAAAATTGAGTTTGAGGGTTTCAACAATTAGGGAAATTGATCTACTCGCGAGGGCAATGAATAGCCCCTATGTGTACGAAATAAATTAGCAGAATTTGTTTATAATCACCAGCCCCAGCTCACGCGCTGCTTCGTTCCGCTTGCATCGGAAAATTCGCTTTACGAGTTTGCACCTACA
Source organism: Philaenus spumarius (assembly GCA_018207615.1). NCBI lineage: Eukaryota > Metazoa > Arthropoda > Insecta > Hemiptera > Aphrophoridae > Philaenus > Philaenus spumarius. The sequence goes on from JAGFPH010001162.1 coordinate 218,002, forward strand.
CCTTGCGGCCTCGGTTATTGGACAGCTTCACTTCGCTCGCAGCGGACAAACTCGCTTCGTCAGGTAATTAATACCGGGTGCTTTTGTGGTATTTTACGTTTTGATCGATTTTGGAGAAACCAGACGGGCTATAATGTCTTGTAAAAAAACAAAATGTGCAGAATAAAATCCTCTATTTACTTGTTTTTTTAAAATAAAACTCCAAAAACACGCTTAATTCTAGTAAAAAAATCTAAAATAATTGCTACTTCCTGACAAAAAACGTGCTTACGGTTGTTGGATTTTTTTTGCTAACGAACTCGTCTGACGCCAAATAATGTGCGTTAGAGTGCGAACACATATATTATATACATATAATTTTTAATGACACCCCAAAACATGTTCTGGGGATAATGATAAGGTGGTCAGTGACTCCTCCCAAAATTAGCTCCCATAAGAGTCACTGCAGTAGCTCATCTTTCTTATGGAAATTCACTAGAAACACAAATAGTAATACAA
>JAGFPH010001162.1:224704-243078 GCA_018207615.1 Philaenus spumarius
CTGAAGTCGGGAGTGGTAAATGAGCACCGATCATGGTCTTCGGAACACGGTTTTGGGTGTCATTAAAAATCAAATATATATAAGTATAATATATGTGTTTGCACTCTAGCGGCCGCATTTTAAGTCCAATTTTGTTCAAATTTGGCACACATGTTGGTTGTCTACGTCGCTCGGACGAGTTCGCTAGCAAAAAAAAATCCAACAATCGGAAGCACGTATTTTGACCGGAAGTAACTATTTTTTGAGATTTTCCCTACGAGAATGAATTTGTTTTTGAGTTTTTTCTACAAATATAAATGTAGGATGTTATTCTGCACATTTTGGTTTTTACGCGACCTTATAGCTCGCGGTTCCCCCAAAATCGAACAAAACGTAAAATACCATTGAAGTACCCGGTTCAAAGCCATGTGGTGGATTTTACCGTGGGGTTGGCGTACGAAACACGCAATGCATCGTGTATTGAAGATACTTCCAATACGGGGGTTGGCGTGCGAACCATTTTGCAGCTATTCAGCACCGTCGTGAATAGACCTATTTCCCAAATTGTTGGTTGAAACTCTAAAACATAGGCCTAAAAACTTAATTTTGGAAATTCGTTCAACTCACGTCATCGGTTCAGCTGCGTAGTCGAATTAGTATGTATCAGAAAGTGTCTACAATTATTTTTCAATTTCTCTTCAGCCCTGCATTTGGGGACTTCCCTTGATATTCACAATATTTGGTTAGATGAAGTTGAAACGAGGCTCTGTCAAATAGTCAAACAGACAAGAATAAGGATTTTCGAACACAACCTACGTCCTACTGTTTTGCACTTAAGGCTAATGAAGACGGGACCTACAGTTTTACGTGGAATCCAACGATGTCTACAACGCATAGTTAGCGCGGTAACACAATTTCTAGTTGTATATTCTATTTACTAACTAGGCTGCCCTACAAAGATGCTTTCCACATTAGCAGAGCAATAAGACATTAATTAAGCGCGTGACCTTGGCCACTGTATAATCAAAACGGTAGACTGGGACTTTCTCTTCTGTCAGACACAGATCAGGAAGGGCAGAATGTATTAAAATTATTAGCGAATTTCCATAGGAAAGATGAGCTATGGCAGTGACTCATTATGGTGAGACCTAAGGTCGGGAATGGTCAATGCGCACCGATCATGGTCCCCAGAACACGTTATGAGGTGTAATTAAAATTTGTATATGGGGTGTCCTAACTGCTTACTAGTATTTGTATATATGAGGTGTCCTAACTGCCTACTAGTATTTTTTAAATGGGACACCATTGGTAACTTGTAAACTATAAATCTGAAAGCAAACTTTAAATGGGGAACCTTTTCTTGTTTTTTGAGAAATTGAAAAATATGCTATGTAGTTAAAATATTTGTGAATGGCCGCGATTTTTCAATATGGCAGTCAACTTTCGAATGTTTTATGAAACACCCTGTATTTTCAGACTTTTTTGTTCTTGGTGTTTTTTTTATACGACTAACCGTTTAAAAGTTAAAGGGGTATAAAAGGTTTTTAAAACACCCTAACTGAGCGGAAGATATTTTTGTATGAAAACGCTCTTAACACTGACAAAACACTGTTTAAATTACTTTTAAAAATCTCCAAATACTGTTTTTGTTAATTAAAAAACCCCGCTTCGCGTCCCAACCCCGCCTCGACCTACGGCCTCAGATGGCTGCTTCGCTTCGCTCGCAGTTGGAAAACTCTAAAGGCTCTCGCTAATCTTTGGCTCGTTTGTACCTGGGTGTATTTTTAACATCTGGATTGTATCTATAATGTATTTATTCGAATATTTAGTGACTTTGAAAGAGGTATAAAAAAAAACCTGTGCCTATTCGCCTTTTAAGTGACTTGAAAGGTGGTATAATAAGAAGTTCAGATTTAAAATTTTAAGAGCATTTTTCAGACTTTTGCGCGTTTTTTGAAGACATAATACATAACGTATGCAAATTTTCATCAAAACCGTTAGAGCCGTTTTCGAGATCCGCGACAGATCCAAGAATTGCTCATTTAAAGTATTACGATAATACAGAGGAATTAAAATACGTTACCGGCACCAACTTAATTTTTTAAGTGAGACATATAGTTTTGTCACTTAGTTCCACTGTACTATGGGTTTTAAGAAATTAACAAAAAACTTATTTGTTGATTTTAAAAAGTAGAGCAATAACTACATGAGATAAAAATACGAAATTTTAAGTCTGTCTCTCGAAATAAACATTTGACAGTTTATTGAGGATGACTAGTAAACGGTGCGCCCATAATACACACAACGTGTTTCTTACAGCTTCATTTTAAATTAGTGTATTAGTTAAAAGATATCTTTTACTAAACAAAACTTGTTATCTGTACAATCTAGTTCACAAACGTTCTGTTTATTCCAGATAGTATTATAATTCACACGTGTGCCACCAAAAGCAGCACAACTAAGGTTAGTCCCACAACAATCAACATTTTCAAAATATAGCCTACATTACATCACCTTGCAACATAGGTTGAAAAGTTTTTTTCATGCAATGCCATGAACAAATGCGCACTTAGTTAAGTAGCTGTAGACAAAAATATTCTTACTGGCTGACCCGTGCATATATTTCGCAAGTAAGGAATACTTACCTGATTTAATACAATGACTTAATTAAGTAAATTGTAACGTTTATTTATTTACGTTGGTTTAATTTGATTGATTTGTGTGATAGATTACACTTGCATATAGAATGTAAACAATCCAACTAACAGCTGTTACGTTAGTTAAGCAGATTGTTAATAGATGGTACCATTCATTAGGAATGCTATGAACTTTAATATGAAAGTTTTTTAATCTATTTTTTTAATTAAACCATACATTTTAAGCTATTTGTCTATTTTTCGTCAATAGCGGGAACGTAAGCTTTAAAATTATGTTTGGATCATTCATTTTGATAAAGAATTAAGGGAAATATGGCTTTGCCACAAAAAAAATTAAAAAAAAAAAAAAAAAAAAACACCTTCGAGAAATAATATATAAGGATGGGGATATAGAAGCACACTAAGAAAGGATTTTGCAACAAACGTTATTTTAAAGCGTAAAAGTGGTGAAAATGGGTTCAGAAATGTAACAGATAAAACAGCTGATTCGGATCAAAAGCTTAGCAACACATGTTTGTCGAATTAATTTTACCTCCATTTACAATTCAGCCAATTTAGCAAATTTATAATCAGCTTATTATGCTTCACAACCAACAGATTTTTTAATTTAGGTTAACAAAATAAAAGCAAACACAAACAAAAATAAACGAAAGAAGCTTACTGTATTATAATTCAAACATGTGTTGTTAGGTATTATAAATAAAACAGCTGATTTAGATCAAAAGCTAGCCAAAAAATCCAACAACCGGAAGAACGTTTTCTGACAGGAAGTAAATATTTTGTGAGATTTTTCGTACGAGAATGAAACTTTTTTAGGTTTTTATCTAAAGAAATAAACGTAGTATATTATTCCGCACATTTTGTTTTTACATGACCTTATAGCTCGCTCGCTTGGTTCCCCCAAAATCGATCAAAACGTAAAATACCATAAAAGTATCCAGTTCAAATCCATGTAGGGCGTGGATGCCTTCATCTGATCCGAGGCATCAAGGATGAGGGTGCAAACTTGCAAAGCGAGTTTTTCCGCTGAGAGTCGAAGCTGGATGCTTAGGTACAAAAAAATTCTAATATATTTCATATACGCAGACAGCGCCTTCGTGCGTAGACCAATTTCCGAAATTGTTGGTAGGAACCATAAAGCATATAAATTTAATTTCGGAAATTCGCTAATCTTACGTCTGCAGTTCAGCTACGTGATCGAATTATTATTATTTATAATTTGTCTTATTTTGACCACTATAATTTTTTATAGAGAGCAAACTAATTATTAAACCTTCATTGTGAAAATGTCTGGTATTTCTGTCCTCACACAATGGCTATGCAACGTTTACTTCAAAAGGGACGACCACACGGCCTCATTTATATGCAACTACTGTAAGTAAAATTACAGAGATATTTAAAAAGCAGTGCATTTATTGTGCAACAGCCGTGTCTTTCAATTAGACTTGCACTTTACTTTGGCTGGGTCCTGCTAATTAGACAAGCCAGCCAACTCCAAATATAAAATCTCTGCATTTCATTTAGGCCTACACAAAATTGTACTGTTTGCAAAATGTGTGTTTTGTTTCTGGTTTGTTCAAAATTTCTAAACAGCAACTCTTTATGGAACTACAAAATGTATCAAGGCTCTGCTACACCACATCACATTGTTAGATTTCCCTTAGAATATGTTACTACGTACTGTATTTTAAATAAGTTTTCAGTTAGGCTTCCTGATAGTTTTACATTGAAATATCAATTGACTTTTTGAACGTAACGCTCGCCGAAATGGCAGTTTCTTTGTTCGATGTTCTCAACTGATGCTAGAAACTATAGATTTATTTCAGACAAGAGGGCTTCACCCCCTGCTCGCTTCGCTCGCCAACCCCCGCGGTGATCGGGTCGAAGCAAATGCAAACAGGTTATTTAATATAAATAGACCCTACTACTAAATTCTAATTATATGTCTTATTTATTTTAATTAGGATGTAACATAGTGGTTTCTTATTTAAGGAAAGTATAACAATCAACATTTTTACTACATTTTCGCCCCTTAGCAGCACGCCATAAAAATGTCAATCTATGATAATTTTTTTTATATATGTTGTAAGAAATAAATGTAAAATTTTTCAGTTTAAGGAAAATATAATAATTAATTTGTATTGTTTTAGAGGTTGTTATCACATTTTCACCCCTTAGCAGCACGCGACAAAATGCAAATCTAGTTTACTTTTTGTATGTATCTAGTAAGAAATAAATGTAAAAAATGTCAGCTCTCTAGCTTTAAGGAAAGTATTACAATTAATATTTATTGTTTTAGGGGTTGTTTTAACCCTTAAATAAAAATTAATTCTAGCCTATGTTACTCAAGGATAGAGTAGCTTTTTATTAGTAAAACTATTTTTTCTCTCGGTTCAGTAGTTCCAGAGATTACCCCTAAATACAAAAAAATAAACAAACAAATTTTACCTTTTTATAATACAGTACTAGCTGACCCGTGCGAAGCATTCGCATTCTAACTTACTTAAATCCCACTTAATTAAAGTACACACCGTATATTTAGTATCGTATAGTGCGTCATGGGCACAGGTGAGGGTTGAAGTAAAGAATAGATGTGTTTAAATTGTATCTTCAGTGTTGCCAACGCCAGGAAAATATCCCTACAACTTACTTGATCTTACATCACTGTTACTTTCGGATTCGTTATTACTTTTTTTTGTATTTTTTCGTATAATTGTATTTTGTATATTTTTCCGGTGTAGCGGTTAAGGAAAGCTTTAAAATGATACCTCATTCATGTAATTTGATGATTTATTAAGGAAGTTATGGCGTACCGACAAAAAAATGGCCTTGAGAAATAATATATGTGATTATTAATAACCCCAAAGCTAAGATGGTAAATAATGTTAAATGTTAAAATCAAATTATTTCGCATATTGTATAACAGCAGTTATAATAAAGGTTAAAAGAACCAGCAAGGCTCAGATCTACACTTTAATAAAAACCTAACCAAAAAGTTAGAAATTTAAATAATTGCTTCAAAGTTTGAAATCAGCTGTTAATGGAAATATTGGAGCAAACAGCTGTTTTATCTGTTATTTTATTCAATTGGTTGCTATGGTAATAAATGTAAATACTGTATATGTGTTGGTTCATCCGTCTAGGTCTAACCTAAGATTTTTTCCGACAAAATTTACAAATAGGCCTATTGAAATAAAAGATGTTTTTATCAAAATGAATTCTAGCCTATGTTACTCAGGGATAGTGTAGCTTTTTATTAGTAAAACTATTTTTACAATCGGTTCAGTAGTTCCAGAGGTTACCCCCTACATACAAACAAATTTTACTTCTTTATAACATTAGTATAAACTAGTGGCTCTGCCCCTGCGGTGACATATGGTGATGATGCCAGTACAAACCACAAAATCCTTAATTTTGTTCATAATTTTTTCAATTTTGTAATAGTAATTTTAATGGAAATGATGATTAAATAGGACAGAGGCACTTGGATCTAAGTTGGAAGGTGGGGGTAGCGGTGACCTGTACATATTGTAAGACATAGATCGCAATATCCCCAACATTTGTCCACAATAAATATCCCTAATTTTGTCGATAATTTGTTCAATGTTTTTAACAGGAATTTGAAATATTTTTGGAATAAAAAGTAGCCTAAGATATTCTCTGAAAATTCCTCTACCTACATGTTAATGAAAGTACCATCAAAATCGGTTCAGTCATTCCGGAGATTAGCCCGGTAAAACAGACAGAAAACAAATTTATAAATGTGTGTTCAGGTTTTTGTAATGTGTGAATAACCACATGATCTTAGAAAAAAGCTTATACATTTTGAAAACACAGACAGGTACTTCAATTTTATTTATATGTATAGATTAGCTGGTATCTGCGGCTTCGCTCGCACATGTGTATGTTTGCGCGAGTGCGAGAGAGAGGAAGCCCTCAGGCGTCGACCGAGAGACTCTCTGAATGAGAAAATATTTTCTAGCGGGAGCGAAGATAGGCCATTGTACTATATAAGTTTACTTTTTTAATTTAAATTTATTTTTTTTTTTTGGAGAACTTTATAATTTTTAACTTACAAGTCAAATATTGATATACTGTAACAACAATACAAAAGCAATAGACTATACACACACACAAATAATTCAGCAAAATGATACTAACCCAGCAGTTTAAATTTTTGAAGTTTAATTTCCTCTATTTTACAAAATAAGTATAAAATCTGTGTGACCATAGTCGGACAGTACAATAATCAAAACAACAAAGATATCACATAACTTAATGAAGTTAATAATACATTTAAACATCCAAACTATACATGGGCATATTTATCTATGAGCAAATGTTTTAGACCAGACCTGAAACATTTATATCATCCTGTGAGTTTTTCATTTCACATGGGAGCAAGCTAAAGAATATCGAACTGATATGGGCTTTATTGGAACTTCTTCTATCTTATTTTTACCAATGCATTGTTCTACAAAGCGGTTCTAGAGATAAGGTTTTTCATTGAATTGAATTATCTTTATTTAGAGCGAGATTATGACTTTAGAGTCCTCTCTTCCATATAACCCATTACATAAAAATATATTATTACATTAAGTTATAAAATATTACAAACATGTACAATATTAGACTTGAATAAAACACAAACGAATATAGGCTACCTACAAAAAATAATAGCAACTAAAATTAAAAAGAAAAACAAAGTTTAGAGCCATCAATTCTGTCAATTAAAATTTCTTCAAAAAATAATAGGTAGGCTTACATATAAGCTTTCTTCCAAACATTCATACAAGTCCAATTGTAATCTATTCACCTCAAGACAAGAATGCTTGGGAGATTTTAGGATTTCCATAAACTAGACTAAGCCGACAACCAATTTTTTGCTTCTGGGAGTGAATTCCATCAGCGGCAAGCGCACACAATAAACGATTACCACTGACATGTCATTGACTACAGTATCACAATAAGTAAAGTAGGGAAATATCAAGGATTTAACTAAAAGCGGTCTAATTTGGAAAGGCAAGACAACCTGCATTTTTTAAAGAGTGCATCTCAGCAAAACCCCTATTACATGTATAAGTCAAGTCAGTCTACTGTCTATAACCAATACTGAGTCTTACTTTTACATAATAGTCTAAAAAGTAGTTATTAAACTGTAGTCTAGGAAGTGTGTTTATGTCTAGTTTCTTTAATAATCGGAAATATTTTAAAATAATTGGTCGAGTTTTGGTAGGCCTACACCCTGATGTCATCTACTACTATATATAAGATGACAAGGGGAACAGATAATGCTTGCAAAGCTTTTTGCACAATATTTAATCTATGCCTCATAAGATAATGTGTTATCTATCCTAACGTGATAGTTAATACAATTTTGTCAACTCATTACAACGTAATCAATAGAAAGACTGAATTTTCATCAACAATCAAGCAAATAGTTGTTTGGGAATTTATTTATTTATTTATTACCAATAATTCCTTTTACATGTATAAATACATAAAGGACCTATAGGGGGCACAAATGCCCGTACATAGGTTGGTCCCTAAATTAAAGATAAAAAAAGAGAAGAAATTAAATTAAGCTAGAAATCACGTTCAATAATAGTAGGCCTAAGTAATAGTATAATACAATATAATATAACAATAATAATAGTTTAATTGAAATTGATGTATATTGTTTTTATTATAAAGTGTACGGTACCTAGATTATCTCACTTGACAAATATTTATTTAAAAAAAAAAAAAAAAAAACTTTCTTTCTTACACATTCAATTTATTTAATCTATGCTAAATCCACTTATTTTCCTATTAATTTTCTTTTTTAAAACATTTACAATACAAGATAGCGATTTTAACTCATTTGGCAGTTTATTGAAATACTTCGCTGCATAGTAAACGTAGCTTCTCTGCCCAATGGTTAGAGAGTGTTTTGGTAGGGAAATATTCTTAAACCTAGTATTTCTTGGCTTGCTTAAGAATTCACTTTTAAGTTCTTGGTACTGGCGTGTTATGGCTTCAGCAACAAACACTTGTTTTATATCCAATGGTTTATTTGAATCTTGGTCGTTGATTCCAATGATATTGAATAACCTTTTTTGGAGTCTTGCTAACTGATCCAATGCTGTATTGTATAGTCCACCCCAACCGATTATTCCATATACAGCTAAACTATGAAATAGTCCATAGTATATAAGTAATAACTGATTTTTTGTTAAAATTTGTTTTAATCTATAGAAAACATAGACCAAAAACTTTGCCTTTTTCACTATATTTCCAACGTGAGCATCCCATTTCACATTTGAGTCATAAGTAATTCCCAAGTATTTACAGTTTGAGGTTCTCTTTAAACTATTTCCATTTATTACAATATCAATTTCATTCCCTTTAGGCACAGAGTCAGCGTAGTTACCAAAAGCAATATAAGAGGATTTGTTTATGTTAAGAATTAACTTGTTTTTATACAACCAAGAGTATATAGTGTCCAGTTTATAAGACATAGCATTTGATAGTTCCTCCCATGATCTGCTGTTCATTGTTACTGCAGTATCATCAGCAAAAGATATAAGCTCTTGATGCAAAACCAAGAAATCATTAATATATAGTAAAAATAGCAAAGGTCCTAAGATGGAGCCCTGTGGAACACCAACATCAACTATTCTTGAATTACTTATTCGACCATTCACCTTAACAAACTGAATCCTGTCCTGAAGATAACTGCCAATTAAAGTCAGACTAACGCCTCTTATACCCATATTGTATAATTTATCTAGTAAGATTCTATGATCCACCGTATCGAATGCTTTAGAATAGTCCAGGAATGCAACAACTGCTGGATTACTGTTAGGTACTTAAGTTTTCATATACAAATTTGCTCAATAATGCAATTGCATCATCTGTGCTCTTTTTTTTTAGAAAACCAAATTGCCTAGCATTGATCAGTTCATTTTTAGTGACAAATTTAATAAGTCTAGAGTATAAAACTTTTTCAAATATTTTAGCCAGGTTAGTTATCAAAGCAATCGGGCGATAATTATTTATATCACTTTTTGACCCACTTTTATACACAGGACAAACAATGGCTATGTTAAATTGGTATGGGCATATCAATGGAATTATTGATAAACATTTTATATCCACCCCAATTATTATGATTTGGCATCCTTCCATGAGTTAAAAGAGATGGATGACCTAATAGAAGCAGGAAGAACATTTTCAAGAAAATCACTGTGAATCATGACTTTCAAGTTCAACATAGAAGATGGCTGAAGCCCAAAAGGAGACGACTCTCACGAACAAAAAGAAACCTTCACATTGTTTTGCACAGCTTTTTTAGAAAGTAACTAGACACTATATGCAGTGGTATAGAACAAAATCTTAGTGCTTTCAATAAAAATCTTCGCCCACTTATAATTTTCAATTTCTTTAAATCAGGTCAACCTTTCTCATTCCATTTTGGAGGAAGCTGCGAACATGATTCCGCCTACAAAGAAGAAAGATCCCTTTATCACTATACTCTCAACTTGAAGTGTTCTTCAACATAAGAGACACCAATAGAAAGTCTCATAACCATTGTAGCTAGCGTCTTTTAAAGAAGTATTAAAATCAGCATTTACCTTATGCCAACTTGTATTAGCATCGGGGATGTGGTGTGAAAACCAATTAAAGATCTTTTAGCCAGTAAAGTTTATAAGAAATTGGCCTAAATTTACTATTCGACCCTAGGCTGATATTTTTGCAGACAACAACGTTGTTTTACATTCTACTGTTAAATGTTGAATAGGCTACAGGTAAACATACTGTGACTAAATACTATAGGTTAGAACCTTTAGGCTATTTTTTATTATTATTATTCTTGCATTTCTGTTGCCATAGGATAGCCTAGGGTTGAATAGTAAATTTGCGCCAAAAAACTCATAAAGAACAGCAACACCAATTGACAGATTAAATGATATTATTTTGTTGAAATGTGAAAAGAAAATTGTGGAGAAATGGTGCTGCCTGAAGCAACACAAAACAAGATTCACTGCGCCCATTAATATAAAGAAAAAAGTGAAATTTAATGTAGGATAAGTCTATTAAAACCTGTGGTCACCGCGTCCTCCATTAGGACCAATTGAGATTTCTTTATGACAATTTAAGGATGAACTAAACATCACTCTAATAGTCAATGGCAGTTGGCTAGTGTTGTACCGAATGTGTGTAAAATACTTGCACTTGTTACTGATTCTACTACCGAACTCTCTCTTACAGTAACTACAAAACCGTGAAAGATTTAGAAAGAATGAGACTTTAAAGTAGCCTACATAATAAAGGTCACGTTTGGAACTATTTAATAAAGAGATGCAGTGCTAGGATATCCTCAAGACCTAAACAGGATTCAAGGGTCTTGGTCGAGTAACCAGAATGTACCCAAAGTGGTTGCATAAACTATAATTAATTATGAAATATGGTTTATTTTCCAAGCAGAATGGATATGAGTAGGTATACCGTAACCTTTCTTGTTGGTATCAAAACAGTAATATTGAATTTTATCTTACAGTAGAAAGGCTATGAACCATTCTCCCAGATTTGAACCAGTGACCTCAAACTTCAGATTAAGGTAATGCTAGATCACTTAGAATCATGGCTGCCAGTGAATCTGACACTAAAGAATTAGTTTCTAAACCAACTTTATTTGTTCGGTCGTTAAAAAGAGAACAATAATAACAATTGAATTATACAGACCTGCTTTTAAACAGTTCGGCCTACTACTAACATTGCTGAAATAAAATTATTCATTAGGCCTAGATAATAAAAATCTTCCAATTTATGTTGGATAATACATCAGACAAACAAATTTTAATAAGATTTATTTATAATTAAACATGGCCTTATTTTACGATCAAATAATCGGGTACATTGAATAATAATAGAGATTCAAATTACAGATTTCATTTGAAATGTTGTTTTTTTAGGTTAGGTTTGCCAGTATATTCTACAAAATTCACACAATCTTATAAAAATACTCACAGTCTTCTCGTTTCAAACCCATGTCTTGTGTCACTTGATTTAAACTTTATACAAAACCAACAAGAAATCGATGAACTGTCTCAAGGGATGTTCCACAAAACTAAGTGATTTATCTTGACAGTAACACCTGTTTGCCAATAGTACAGTAGAGCAAATATAACTAACTCCCTAATCCATATACAGAATAATATACTGGTTTTAATAAACCGGTAAATATCCGCCGGTTATATTTATTTCTTGGAATGAGAATAAGTAAAAAATAAGCTCCTTATAAAAAAATAAGGCAATAATATTTTGATTAGATCACACAATTACTCATTCCCAAGAGAACAGGCACACCCCGAGAACGAAGGACACGTCAATTTCACCCTCTCTTCTTCGAAACACTTCTCGCACCCCAAAGAACGATTCAAGTAAAAACCCCAGACAATTTTGTCCCGAGCTGGACGGTCATCTCAATTTGGCAAAATTCCCGCCAACTATTTTACGCTCTCTATCTCTCTCTTCAAAGCACACAGCAATGTTCTAAATATACCAAATCAGCTAAGGTTAGTTGCTTCCCCCACGAGCGGACGAGTTTAAGTTGAGCTTGCCTAGAATCAATAAAATTAAAGGACAGCTGTAGTTTTGTTGAAATAACGTCAGGAGCGCCACTGCACGGACGTGCTCCTGGAAGTTACGGCTATATGCCATACACGTTTTAGTCAAGGTCGTTTTACCGACATGAAATTTACGTCATAACCGCATTACCCCGTTTAGCAGACAACCGTTTTAAGCCAAATAAAAATAAATATTCGGTTTATGTAGCTTGTAATGTCAATCGAAAATGCCACAGTATTTCAACCAATCAATTAGTTAAATATTGATAACTTTGATAAGAATTATTTTTATTATGACTAAACTGTTATTAATTGTATATGTACTGTACCGTCCTCAGTGGTGGAAGAGAAAATCATCAAAATAAATTCAGCTGTTATGAATTAATTGGTGTTTAACTTAATAAAAAAGTAGCCCTTTATTGTTCTTATGTTTGCAGTATATTTTGCAGCAACAAATTAATCAATAAAAAAATAATAGTAGAAGTTTGTAAATATTGAGTGTTTTTCATCAAACTTATTTCATTAGTACGATCAGTTTATAAAAAAAAATTACATTTCACGAAAATTCATGTTATGTTCAGCGATCTAAGACAGCTTTGATTAATTATTTTAACATTAGGAGGCTCTGCTGCCATGCATAAAATTTTTTGACACCCAATTCTAAGGTAGTAATGTATAGCTTATTTTAAAGTAGGCTTACTGGGGTAAATTCTTTTTACTTCGGTTCGCATTAAAATGCCAAAGTATTGAAATCTTGCGAAAATTCTAAACTTTCCCCACTTTTTATGACTTTTCCCGGCGTTTTCTCGGTCTCTGAACACGATAGAGCACTAACAAATTTTGTGTTCGTGTATCTATATGTGTGTCTGACTATATGTGTATCTATATGTGTGGGCACGATATGTCCAGACTCGTAGAAAACGTCTGGTGGTGCCAAAATCTTCGTAATTTTATTGCGGAGAGTTGACAAGCTTTTGAGCTTTCTACGTGACAGCAACATCACAAAAAACGTCACATTTTTTAATATTAAAAAAGAAAAACACGAGCCGAAGTCTCAAAAAGTATTCCACCTTTTCATCTTGTTACTTCGGCTAGCATTAAAATGCCGAAGTATTGAAATCTTGCGAAAATTCTAAAAAATTTACCCCCACTTTTAATGACTTTTCTGGTCGTTTTCAAAGTCTCTGAAGACGATAAAGCAATAAAAATTTTTGTGTCCGCAAGTCTGTCTGTCTGTGGACACGACATATGCACGCACAGACGTCATAGAAAACGTGTGTCGAAAAAACCACAGACGAAGGGGTGGTGTCAAAATCTTCGTAATTTTAATGTGGAGAGTTGAAAAGCTTTTGAGTTTTCTAGCGTGACAGCAACGTGAAGTGCTTGACAAAAACGTTACATTTTTGAGTATTACAAAAACAAAAACGCGAGCCGAAGTCTCAAAAAAGTGTTCCATCTTTTCATTTTGTTAATATGTTGTTTTTAGTTTTCCAAAAATCAATATTAAAATTTCATTGTTGTATTAGAAATATTTTTTTCTAATATTCGTTAAAATACCACTCAATATTTTTATAATTCGTCAAAAAATTAAAATCCACGTTTTGCTCTACTTTAACGAACCTTAAATAGCAAAACAAACACATAATCTTAACAACAAAACTACTAAACCCTAATGAGTGTCATATTTAACTAAAGAAAATTCTAAAAACATAGACTGTAAAGAGTGTGTAAAAAGTTCAGTAAATGGTCTAATATATATCGGTAGTCAACGCTTGAAACCGCGCGCGTGCCTGCGTTGAACATGTCTGGACCTGCCATCTGACGGAAATTGCGCAAGGCTTCTATTGCAGTACTTTTACAGAGTGTTCCGAGTAGTGTGCGTTGAAAATCCGTATCCGTGAAGCAACGACACAACATTAAGATCTGCTTCAAATTGGGTAAAACGGCGACAGAAACCCTTGAGATGTTGGTGTAAATGTACGGGCAGGATGCTGTGAGTAGGGGAAATGTGTGTACGATTGGTTTGCACGCTTTCGCGCTGGCGAAGAATCAGTGGGGACGAACGTTCAATGAACATCCACAAGCAGGACGCAGGAAAACATTGAACGTGTATGAGCGATGTTAACAAAAGATCGCCGATTGACTCTGCTATTAATAACAAAAGAAGTGGGTATTAGCAAAGACAAAATGGAGGCCATCGTCCATGAAGAATTGGGCAAACGCAAGATTTGTTCACGATTTGTGCCGCACATCCTAACAGATGATCAAAAAGCAAGACGTTTTGAGGCCAGTGGCAATTTCATCGATATGTGTTACCAGATCCAACTTTTCTGGGTTCTATTGTCACAGGAGACGAGACTTGGTGTTACCAGTACGACCCCGAAACGAAAAGACAATCAATGGAATGGCGGACAACTTCTTCTCCGCGAGAAACAAAAAGCCGCGTGGAAAAATCCAAAGTGAAGACCATGTTCATCACATTTTTTTACAAAGAAGGAATCACCCATAAGGAATTCGTTCCTGCTGGCCATACGGCGAATGCCGCATTCTACTTGGAGGTTCTCAAACGTTTGTTGAGGCGCATAAGGAGTGTTAATTCACAAATGTTCCACACCGGAAATCGGATGTTACTGAACGACGATGCACCGTCACATACCAGCATCATTGTACACCAATTTTTGACTCAGCGTGGCGTGACAGTTTTGCAACATCCACCGTCTTCTCTAGATTTCTCGCCTGTTGATTTTTTTGTTGTTTCCAAGTCTTAAGAAGGCCTTAAAGGGATCACGGTTTGCTTTAGGCGTAGAGACTCAGAACCAAGTGACGGCAATTCTGAAAACGATTCTACATGAAGACTTCTCCAATAGTTTTGAGGCGCTATACGAACGTTGTCAGAAGTGCGTTGTGTCTGGTGGGGAGTATTTCGAAGGCCAATAAAGGTATTTCTAATGTGCATTCTGTTTTTATCACACCATTGGATTATTCCAAAATAAGTTACCTAACTTCAGGAAATGAATCAGGGCATCAACAAACAATTTCTTAAAAACATAATAATGGGTACGACAGGAGTTCCTACTGTATGTCGCCTATTTTGAGTTTTATCGACAAATAATAATACCTTTAGAAATTATCTAGAGTTCGAGTCAAAATTAGGCCGTTTCAAATGTTGAAAAAACATTTAAATAGACAATTTCTACATGTTAAAGTAAACAATTTCTCAAATAGTTGTTTGAACCCTTAAAACATATAAACTTAATTTTGTGAATTCTCCCAACTCACGTCAGCGGTTCAGGTGCGTGATCGAATTTATTTTTACTTGTAACCAATATTTGTCCATCCCTTATGCTAAGGGTTGCAGAGTTTCAGATAAACGATTTAGTTGTGCCCATACAAAGTGATAAATTGAAAACCTAGTAGATTTAAAAAAAATATTTTTTGTGAATTCTCCCAACTCACGTCAGCGGTTCAGCTGCGTGATCGAATTTATTTTTACTTGTAACCAATATTTGTCCATCCCTTAGTTGTGAGCATACAAAGTGATAAATTGAAAACCTAGTAGATTTAAAAAAAAAAATCATTTTTTGTGACAGGTTTTGGAAGCCAAATTGAAGTGGTTCCATGTACTTTACGACAGAATGCGTTAGAGTAGCCTGCCACAATAACTGTATTGAGGTAGCCTTCTAGATTACGTATCTACAACCAATGCTACTACTAAGCTACTGCACACTACTCTAATCTACGGTATTTAAGGTTAAAGGGGTTACCTTTAGGATGTAGTCTGTCTGGGTTAAACCAAGCATCTGAAATAGAACAAGTACAATAATCTAGGTTAGTGAAATATATACACAAGTTACCAACACCAAAAGACAGAATACAAGATCTAATATCAAACTAAATAGGTTGGATTAGCTACTAATGTTATGTTATTTGTAAGATACGCAAAATTGTTAAGATTTATAATAGTACTGGGCGTATTGTAATGATCGTAACTACAAATACGATCAACGGATTTCTGTAAAAGTCGACCTGAAAACAATGGATAAAGTTTCATAAATACATACACGTATGGAATCTAGTGGCGTGACAGTTTTGATCAGAGCATTGAAACTCCGAAAGAATCCTTGCAGGGTCTCATATAATAATAATAATATATAGTAGTTGGACAGTATTAAGCTAATTACTAAGAGGAAAGAAAGAACCACTTATCATTCGGGCCGCTAAATCATATGTTAGTAAAACGATTGTGGAAACTACAATGCGTCGATGCACTTCCCTGTCTGTGTATTCTTGGCGTAATCCAATTGTTTTCTTGTAAATATGAATGTTTTAATAAAGTTTCTTCCATAGTAAAATGCAAATTATTTACGAAAACTGTAGCTGGAGGAAAAATATTCTATGTCTTAAGGGAAGAAAGTATCTTAGTCACTCTCAAGAAAATTACCGCTCTCGCTGTGCTCGGGGAGACAAAGTGATACTGTCCTACCTCTACCTTGACACAAATAACTACTTAAACAATAGTATGCCCTGTGAAAAATCATAGGCAGATTAAATAGATGCACATCAGAAATAAATTATTTATAAAAAATACTATTTTAAAACAACAAACTTTATGTAGGCCTACCTAACTATGCTGGCGGGGATTTTTAACTCGGTAAATGTGTACAATTAAAATTACTATATTTAACTGTAGGCCTATTTGTTAAAAATTGTGTAATTACAATACATTATTATATATAAAAATAAAGATAAAAATATTGTCTTTTAATGGCTTTTTATTTCATATTTATAAATCAAATGATTTAGAAGTATTAATATTATAATGAAGAAATTAATAAAAGAATATGTTTATATGTTATAAAAGATGAGCGAATGTTTCCGAAGTTAAACAAATTGCTCTTCTTTAAATTTGTATAATGAATATATCGGTGTTAAATGGTTGAATTTATATTCATTTTATAACCTCAAAGCAAATCTTATAACGTATTATGCCTCGTCCACACTTGCAGACTGTGTATGCAAACAATCGGCCGACTGTCGGCCGACTGTCTGCAGACTGTCTGCCGACTGTCGGCCGACTGTTTGCAGACTGTCGGCCGACACAGTTTGTGATTCGAGTCTCCGTCTTGTTTTGCGTCCACACTAGAAAGCCAGTGTTTGACGACATGGAGACTGAAGAGGATGTGGTTTTAGCTTGTGTGTGCTTTATCTTTCTAAATCATGTGGCTGATTTATCAAGGAAGAGGCGATATTATGTAGTTATTATTTAATAGTAGTATTAAATTTAATTTTATCGATATTATGTACATACATTGTTTCGTGTCATAAAACTTATTTCAGATGCTACAATCAATGTTGTAATTGTCAAGAAAACTAATCATCGATTTAAGAAAGCTTTTATAACAATTTAAAAAACAGGTAAAATTTATGTTCAGCTGTAGTTGGATAACTTTTCGTTGCATAATATTTTTTAAATATAAAAATAATTGTTTGCTGTTTTAAGTGTATTGGGAAAATCTATGTACAAACTAATAGTTGTTAAAGTATTAATTATATCAATTTTGAACACTTTTTAACAAGCAGGATACAGTTGCATCTATGTCATATCTATTTTATAATCTGGAATAGATCCATCCCACAACAATGGACGCGAATGTAGTTCCTCGATGAGTTTCATAGTCGACTCTTGATTCCACGTGGTCATTTTAACTAATAAAAACGAAAAAATCCACTAAAAATATTTCAGTGGGAATAAATCACCAGTAAACAGATCACTATGCACACGATCTGACTCTCTACTGACAACTAGAAGCAGAGGGTTTGAGGGTTGCATTAAGGCCACACTATACTACGGCCGGAATGCCCCCTCCACTTAGGTAATACTAAAACACAATGTGTACCATTAAGCTACACAATATTATTACATATAAATTTGTATTTACAAATTTATTAAATCAAAATACACGCATATATGAGTCACTTATTTAAGTTAAAATAAAATTATATACGTTCTTTACAAAAGTATAAAATGTTTAAAAAAAGTAATATCACTTTACAGTATAAAGTATTTTGCACATTTTGCATATAAAGCCCCGTCCACACTTGCAGACTTGTCTGCGGAAACATTGTC
>JAGFPH010001162.1:250149-271309 GCA_018207615.1 Philaenus spumarius
ATTGCAGTAAAGTTGCTAATTTTACAAGTAAAGATAACGTTTCCGATTGCAGTAAAGTTGTTAATTTTACAAGAAAAGATAACGTTTCCGGTTGCAGTAAAGTTGTTAATTTTACAAGTAAAGATAACGTTTCCGATTGCAGTAAAGTAGTTAATTTTACAAGAAAATATAACGTTTCCGATTGCAGTAAAGTTGTTAATTTTACAAGATAAAGTTTCCGATTGCAGTAAAGTTGTTAATTTTACAAGAAAAGATAGATGTGCGATATATTGTTGTGTCTTAAAATGATTTGTAGGATTATTATGATCGAACTAGTAAACAGAATACGATTTTATAAAAACGTACGCCTGGCTAGACTTTATAATAATTTGTTTTCTGCTTTTACTTTCTCTTAGTCATCTTACTCTTATAATAGTCATCTTACTCCCAGATAAAATTTAGGCTAAGTTTAGCCAACAGCTTTAAAAATGTTAACTATAAAAACTAAAGATTTATTTCCGTAATTAAAAAGTTTTAGTTCAAATTACATGCGTAAATTATTTAATAATAATCTATTAATTAATTATTAAATAATAATTAAGAGACCTAATACAGTAAGAACTCGATAATCCGGCATCACCGGATCCCGAGCGTGCCGGATTATCGATATCTTACTGTAATAATAATTGATAATCTATTAGTTTATTAATATTTTAACTAGGCTACGTACTTTTACAGTCATTTCAGTTCTTTGTGGTACTTAGAATTGTTAAAATGAACTATATTGCAGTGACTCTTATTATGAGACCTAAGTTAGGTAGTGGTCAATGACCACCGATCATGGTCTCCAGAACACATTTTGGGGTCTCATTAAATGTTTTATATGTATGTGTTCGCACTCTAACGGCCGCATTTTACGTCCAACTTGGTCCAAATTTAGTACACACGTTAATTTTCTATGACGCTCGTACAAACACAAAAATACAACAGGAAGCATGTTTTTTGACCGGAAATAATTTTTTTAAAGATTTATCGTACTAGAATTAATCTTTTTTGAGGATATATGTAAATAAACTAATAGGAGATTATTCTGCACATTTTGTTTAATACACGCCCTATCTCATTCCCCCAAAATCGATCAAAACGTAAACTACTATAACCAGTTCAAATCCACGAAGGAGAGGTCGGGATGCAAACTGCGAGCGAAGCGAAGCACTCTATAATCCTATTCCGCAAGGCCGAAGTGCAAACTCGTAAAGCGAGTTTTCCGCTGCGAGCGGAACGAAGCGCCTGAGCCGGAGCTGAAGGCTGAGGTGCAAACAAATTCTACTTATATATTTCGTACACGCAGACTGCTATTCAGCGCCTTCGTGAGTGACCAATTTCCTGATCTTAGGTCTCACCAAAAGAGTCACTGTAATAGCTTGTCTTTCTTATCCGTGGAAATTCGCTAAAAAAACAATTTACGAATTTACTTTTCATCGGACAGATGTACAAGTTCGTCGAAAGTTTTTCTTACAAAAAAATTTTTGCAATAGTTTTACATTTACAGTGTTTGTATTGTCAGACATCCGTGCCTGCAAAACAGTTTACGACTATCGGGGCGCCACTACTCCCCCCCCCACACGGGTCACTGAACTGACAATCAATAGGACTGCGGATTTCCTTAGGAAAGGAAATGGTAATATTGTACGAACAGATACCGGTGCGAATGCTGGCACTTGAGTCGAAGCTCAGTGCATTGCGTGCTTCGTACGCCAACCTTCATATTGGGAGTATTTTCAATACACAGTGCATTGCGTGCTTCGCACGCCAACCCCCGTATTCTGAGTGTTTTCAATACACAGTGCATTTCGTGCTTCGCACGCCAACCTCCGTATTTCCTGCACTGCTAATTTCCTTAGGAAAGGAAATGGTAATATTGTACGTACAGATACCGGCGCGAATGCTGGCACTTGAGTCGACACACAGTGCATTGCGTGCTTCGCAAGCCAACCCCCATATTCTGAGTGTTTTCAATACACAGTGCATTTCGTGCTTCGCACGCCAACCCCCATATTCTGAGTGTTTTCAATACACAGTGCATTTCGTGCTTCGCACGCCAACCTCCGTATTTCCTGCACTGCGAATTTCCTTAGGAAAGGAAATGGTAATATTGTACGTACAGATACCGGCGCGAATGCTGGCACTTGAGTCGACGCACAGTGCATTGCGTGCTTCGCACGCCAACCCCCGTATTCTGAGTGTTTTCAATACACAGTGCATTTCGTGCTTCGCACGCCAACCTCCGTATTTCCTGCACTGCGAATTTCCTTAGGAAAGGAAATGGTAATATTGTACGTACAGATACCGGTGCGAATGCTGGCACTTGAGTCGAAGCACAGTGCATTGCGTGCTTCGTACGCCAACCTTCATATTGGGAGTATTTTCAATACACAGAGCATTGAGTAATCGGACTCATAATTTTAAGCCGATGTGCGCCCGATTTAAAATATTAGTGATTATTACGTAGGAAGGTTCAAAAATAAAAAATAAAGTAATTTCTACTCATTTAGGCTATAAATATAAAAAATAAAAGGCCAGCTCCTACCATAAGAAATACGAAATTTGCGTAGCAGTGAACGTGTTAAGGGTGAGGTAAACATCCACTAGTTCGTTTGAAGGATGAGTCAC
Source organism: Philaenus spumarius (assembly GCA_018207615.1). Classification (NCBI taxonomy): domain Eukaryota; kingdom Metazoa; phylum Arthropoda; class Insecta; order Hemiptera; family Aphrophoridae; genus Philaenus; species Philaenus spumarius. Next base: position 252,802 of record JAGFPH010001162.1, read on the forward strand.
ATTAGGAAGCAGTGTGGGAATTTTTTTTCTCTCCACTTACGCTCTTTCCCCACACTTCCGACCCATCGCTCCAGGGCGAGGCCAAGTGCCAGGATTCACGCCGATAGTCTATCTGTAGGCCTACACCTATAACATTGTACCTCTAGCTATAGTATCAATGCGAATACACTCTTTTGTCAGTCACATAGGCTACTTTAAACGTACATTAAATTTATTAATCTTTATTCCTACAATTAATTGTATATATACATATTAGGGACACCGCTCCTGATAGCTTCGCTCACCAACCCCGTCAGCAACCCAAGTCGTAGCCAATGCCAACAGATTATTGTATACTCTGATATTTTCACGGAAATTACAATTGAGCGGTGACCTATAGGACATAGCTAATGCAAGACAAAGATTGAAACAGATATGACCACCTCAATATATTTTTATTTCAAATTTAGGGATTATTAGCATACAGATACTATCGAAATTTCAGGTTGAAATGGGAAAAATGGTTGTTTATTATTTTAAAATGACTAAATTTGCTAACTTGGTTGCTATGGTAATGAACGCAAATGCATTAAAGAAGCGTGTGTTCGTTCGGTATAGGCCTATCATAAAATGATGTTGATCAAATATCGGACTAAACCAATAAAACCACCGATTTAAATTCATGACAGTTTTCACTTCTGTCGGCAGTCCTATGACTGCTTCTTTTTTTTTTTTTTTTAAGTGTATAGGCGCACCTCGTGTAAAAATTGCGGGCGGAAAATCGGATTTTACCGTCACGTGTCACCTTCTACTATATATAGTACACATGCGTATATAACAGAGTATATAGTTTACTTGGTAATACCTCTGAAATGGTCATTGCGCTGCCTCACTTCGTAAGTTGTGTTGAAATAGTTTACTTGGTAATACAGTAGAGCGTCAATAATCCGGACGTCAAAAATCCGGACCGTCGATAATCCGGATTCAATTCCGGCGAAAAAAAAAGAAAAGAAAACAAGTTGACGTGAATACTGTACAAACATAAAAATGTTTGTCAAACAAAAGCATTGATGAGACAGACCGGGCGGGGTCGTCTTACTGCCACAAAACAATGCAAGGGTATTCTGCTCAAAGTAGGGTAGGAGGGAGGGGTAAACTACAAGTCTGACAATGTACCTGAAAACCTGCCGCTTCCCGTGATTTCTTTGTTAGTTGCGTCTCTTGACTACATACGCTGTTACTACACCTGTACTGTATTGTTTTCTGTGCTTATTAAATTGTACTTTAACTTCTATCGCCAATCGTTTGCGTTACTTACTAAAGCGAACCACTTGTGTAGTTCCAAAATCAATAATAGACTAATTTAAAAGCTCTAGCAATGTATGAACTGTTTAGTATTCTGTAAGTACATATATACTGTATTGTACATTACATATTACTGTAGCCTATGTATGTATATTGTATCATTTAAATACATTATAAGTTCATATTAATTAATGCTTTTATTTTTGATATGAACTTAAACGAATTTTTTTTTCTTTTCGAAAATCCGGACATTTTGATAATCCGGACAGGGTCCGGTCACAATTAATCCGGATTAACGACGCTCTACTGTACCTCTGAAATGGACATTGTGCTTTCTCATTTCGTAAATTGTGTTAAAATAGTTTACTCGGTAGTAGCTATAAAATGAACATTGTGCTGCCTCATTTAGTAAGTTGTATTAAAATAGTTTAGCCTATTCGGTAATACCTCTGAAATGGACATTGTGCTTCCTCATTTCATAAATTGTGTTTGTATTCAATACTTCCTACACTTTTGAAGTCTAAATCAGAATATCGCCATAGAAGTTCACATTCTAACGTGTAGTCTTAAGTATCTCAGTACTGAATTTTGTATTTGAACAACTCATAAAATCTTCAAAATGACAATAAATACGTTTAGTATTTCACTTGTAAATTAATTAACTTAAAATGTATAACAAAGCTTGAATACTTGATTAAATGGAAAGTTAACTATTTACGTTTATTATCAAAGTAAAAAGGTACTGACATTTTTACTCGTCGTACTCGCACAACATTGCTTTAAAAAAACTCAACGTCGAGAAACATCAGTATTGTGTCTGAAGAACCATTATTTTAATAAGGGCTGTCTCACTTATTTTTATGAGAGCAGCAGTGATAAAAAAACTAGTTGAAGGTATACTGTTTTACTAAACACTAGGCGTCCTGCCCCTGATGTGACTTTTGGCAATGCCAATGCCAACTACAAAATCATTAATTTTATTCATAATTTTGACATTTTTTCAATTTTTTAATAGGAATTTTTACGGAAATTATGATTGATTAGGACAGAGGCACTTGAATCTAAGTTGGTAGGTGTGACCAGTAAAGTAAGACATAGGTCGAAATAGACAAGCAAAATCTCCAACATTTGTATACGAAATCAATAATTTTTACATTTTCAATTTATATATATATATATACATACTATACTGATAGTGATGGGAAATTCATCGGAAGACTTATATTCATTTTATGTAATATATTGAAAACTAGCAGAGTCTAAGAAAAAAAACTAGTTAGTTTAAATACATGACAAACCGGTGTAATATTGTCAGTTAACACCGTGGTAGGCTTCTACACATGTTATAGTATATATACCAAGGTTAAATAAACCAGAATAAAAAATACTTTAAACTTAATACAAACAGGACGAAATTTTCGCTAGGGATTCAACCAAATATTTGGGAAATGAGTCTACTCACTAAGGAGCTGAATAGCTGCCTACGTGTACGAAATATAATAGTAGAATTTGTTTCCGCCTCCAGCGTTTTGAGAGTTTGCTTCGTACCTTTCTTAGTTTTTAAAATAAATCCAAAAAAACAAAAAAATTATCATAAAATTTGAATTTTTATGGCCCCGAATGCTCTAGATTTTTTTTACCCATATCTAGAGGTAAAAAGACACCCATTTAAAAAGAAATCATCAAAATCAGTCCATTAGGAAAGGCTGGACGATTGGAAATAGGTTTTCGACAAAAAATCTTTTAATATATAGATTAATGCATTTTCTCAGTTATCCTTAACTGAACTATGGGTGCGTTCACAAAGAAAGCTGGTTGCAAGTTACTTGTTTCCAGGCACTTGCTCCTAGCGATTGCAAGCCCTTGTGAATAGTTTTGGGTGTCCACAACAAAAGCTTGCAACTTTCATTCCGAGAATGACTTCCTCAAGTGATGAAGAATAATTTTTGCTTGCAAATGTAGATTTGAAAGTGTACCGAAAGAGAATTGGTATACATGAAATTAAGCGCGGAAGAGGAAGATGTGGTGAATACCACCATCTGTTTCCTCAATTAATATTGGACATTGTAAGGTTTTCTCTTATATTGAGAATGGAGTTTATATCCTCAAGAAAATTGAAACTAATTTGGATAAATCCTGTGGAAACTGGCAAAAGCAACCAATTCATTCGGAAGAACGGCTAGTTATTTGTATGAGGTAAGTCTTTAATATGTTTGAAACTATTTGTTTTAATAACCATTTACCATATAATAATTCTATACAAATAGTTTTTAAAAACCATCATAAGATAAAAAATGTAGTTTTCATTGCGAGTTGTCAGCGACTTGACTGCTACCAGCGCCGGAAAACAAAGTATCAAAAGTTCTTGCTGCCGGTCAGCGCTTGCAAGTCGAAACAAGCTTTGTCTCTGAACGCACAAACGTGATACAATAAAAACTTATTTTTTTTAAACACTTAACTTTGAAAAGTTTGAAACGCCGACATCTTGAAATGGAAAAGTTCAGCAGACTAAAATTTTGTACAATTTATGAACTAATTTGGTAAACTTTCATACATTTATCTTAAACCGTTCATGAGATAATAAGCTAAGCACAGACAACTTTTAAACCAAGCAATATAGGATAGGCCTACATGTATAATTTGCTAGTTTTGACCAGCTAAATAACAAGGTAAAGTTTGGTAGAATGGTTGCGAGACATCCTGTATAAGTCGGTTCCTATGGTAATAAACACTCCATTACTGCCTTGTTGATTAGGTTAGAGTAAGTTTAGCTTATCATGTTACGCGTGATAAAACCACCGCAGCAATAAACACATTCGTAGCTTGTGGACTGATAACAATGGACGATAAACTGCAAGGTTTAAAGTGTCACAATGCATGTTTGCACAGCAACAAGTAGAATAAACTGATAATGTCTGAAAGTCACACCTGTTAAATAATTATACGTTTGTCTAGCTAGGATTGTATGATTAAATTGAATGTATTCATCTTCCATTCCTAATTTCACTGATGTTAAGGCATCCAAGGCGAAAAAGCCTCATTCAACTTTACGGATATTTCAACGAATTTTGAAAATATACTTTTTTTAGCGAAGATGAGCTATTGCAGTGACTCTCATGGTAAGATCTAAGGTCGGGAGTGGTCAACAGCACCGATCATGATCCCCAGAACACTTTTGGGGTGTCATTAAAAATTGTGTATACGTGGATTTTACGTCCGATTAGATCCAAATTTGTTACACACGTTGGTTTTCTAAGGGGCTCAAAAGAGTTCGTTAGCGGAAAAACCAGCAACTACTTTTTTTGACAGGAAGTAATTAGTTTTTGAGATTTTTCGTACTAAATTTTTGTTGTTGTGTGTTTTATGTAAAAAGTAAATATAGGAGATTATTCTGCACATTTTGTTTTATCGCACGACCTTAAAGCCCGTCTGGTTCCCCCAAAATCGATCAAAACCTAAAATACCCGGTTAAAATTAACTTGGGAGATTTTATCGGGGAGAGGAAGGTCGCAAGGTAGAGGTGCAAGTTTGCGAAGCAAGTTTTTCCTCCGCGAGCGGAACGAAGGCCGTGTAACACTACTTGCGTATCCCTGCTGGAATGTTTTGAATACAACAAGCATTAAAAAAAATAATAATAAAAATTGCGCAATATCTTAAAATGGATATTAAAAAAATCATTTATCGGAAGATTCCTGAGAATTTTGTTCTTTATTCCGGGAACTGTACCAAAAATACCTTTGCATAGTAAATTTAATTGCCTTTCGAATGATATAACTAAAAAAATTGTAATCAGTCTTAAGAATGGGAGACATCATGCAATTTCCTCGCTCTATATTTGCCATTTTGGGTTGAATCAAATAGGCCGCCATTTGGAGTAGAATAAAAAAAATAAAAAATCCGTATCTGGGAAATCCTACAAGAACCCTTTCACCAAACATTCAGCAGTTTTGAAGCATATTTACTACCACTTATCAAGGTGGGTAAAAAAAATATACTTATATACTCCTCAAATCCCTACCCAAAAAGATTAAACGGTCGCCATTTTGAATCGGATCGAAAAAACGTATCTCAAGAATCCTACTAGGACTCTTTAACCAAAAAATCAGCAATTTTGAAGCATATTTATTACCACTTATCAATCCGGGAATAAAACATATATGTATATCCTTATATATTATTTCTCAAATGTGTTTTTTGTCGCCAAGCGATGTCTCCCTTAACTCTTTTTCAACTTTCCAAAATTGATTAAAAAACTTTTATATTATACTTCATATGGTTCTTAAAGAAAGGCGCAATCTATCAACAATCTATTTAACTAACATGACAGATAAAAATTTTTCAATCTATTGTTTACATTCTATATACAAGTTAATCTATCACACTCGACTATTAGTTTTTACCATGGACTGTACTTGAAAATCCTCGCCGGACGTCAGTCTGATAGAATGACAGGCGATAAGGAGTTCGGGTAATTAGATAAATGTAATTAGTGTTAGTTAAAATAGACGGAAACACTATTTATAATGATACATTGTCATTTAAGGCTTCCCCTTAATTTTTATTTCTATACCATGTTGATGTTCTACAGCCGACGAGTTGTTACATTCCTTTTGGAATTTTTAAACAAAAACTGAGAAATAAAAAGCGTTAACCAAGCAGGACAGATGGTATCCTTTCCAAGAAACGTTTCTACTATGTATATATAAAATAAGAAATCCTGACTGACTGACTGATGCATAATCAACGTACAGCCAAAATGATGATAGCTAGAACCTTTTTCAGGGTGCCTTCATACCACTATGTAGAAGTGCGCTAAGAAAAGATTTCGAAAAATATAGATTTTAAGAGTTAAAAATGGTCAAAGTACGGTATTTACTCAATCCTGTAACAGATAAAACAGTTGATTTGAATCAAAAGCTTTGCAACACAATTCTAGGTGTGAATGCAACACATGTTTGTTGAATGAATTTACATTCATTACCATAGCAACCAAATTAGCAAATTTAGAATCAGTTAACTATTTTTCACAAACAACAGCTTTTTAGGTTAAGAAAATACAGTAAAAGAAACACAAACACAAGATGGAGGATCACTTTTCCGAGATTTCGGATCGTGTTTTTTTTTTAATAATCAAAAATGTTACTTTTTGTCACGCACGTCACGTTGCTGTCACACTTGAAAGCTCAAAAGCTTTTCAACTCTCCGCAATAAAATTTGAAGATTTTGGTCGTTTTCTACGACGTCTGTGAGTGCATTTGTCGTGTCCACAGACACACGGATTCAAAATTTGTTATTGCTCAGACACCTCAAAAACGTCGAGAAAAGTCATAAAAATGGGGGTAAATTTTTTAGAATTTTCGCAAGATTTCAATACTTCTGCATTTTAATGTGAGCCGAAGTAAAAATTTCAACGAAAGGCTTACTGTATTGTGATTCAAACATCTGTTGTTACACCATAGATGTCAAAGTAAAATAACTAAAAAAAAGTAAGTAACAAGTTAGTGAGTGATTTGGATAAAAAAATTAAAACAATTTTATGTTACGCCTATATTGAACCAATAGTCTCTTGAGAGAATTTACAAGGCAACCAACAGTTTTTTTTAGGTTAGGTAGAAGAAAAATGAAACAAAAATCAACCAAAATCCCCTACTGTTACAATTTAAACATCTGGCGCTACATATCTAGGGGCTCTGCCCCTGGACGCTTAGCGTCCCAACCCCGCCTCGACCTTTGGCCTCAGATGGCTGCTTCGCTTCGCTCGTAGTTGGAAAAATCGCTAAAGAATCTCGTTAATCTTTGGCTCGTTTGTACATTGGTTTGTAAAATTATGAAACCTGGCTTAAATATATTAACAGTAATTACAAGATTAATTATAACCTCAAATATATGCTTTAGAAACGTGAGAGGCTTTCATTACGATTTTAGTCCTAGTTCTACTATCTTCTGTCAACTAAAGTTTTGAAACCAGGCCTAAATATACAGTAGTAAACATAACCTCAATACTGTTTCAGAAATGAGCCAGGGCTATATTACAAAATTGACTATTAGAATTTATCCATTTTTGCCAAGTTTACTTTTTTTTGACAAAATAAATTGTTAAATCAGGAACAATTTATTGTAATTTTAACGTGCTAAAACAGTATAAATTAGATTGTTTTTTTAACAGTAATTAAAAACTATCCAATGAACAGCTGATTTTGGATAGTACTCAATCTCATGGCTTGTTTATAAACAGCTGTTTTGATTGCTTTATTTTCTATTTCGTTGTTATTTTGTAACTAACATGGCACAAGCCATAAGACCCTATGTTAAAATTTTTCAACTTTTAAATTAGATTTTCTCAAAAAATTGCGTTTTTACACGAAATACAACTATATGGGTGTACTTAAAAATCAAAACTACACCTAAATACAAAATTTCTTTGAATTCGTTAGAGCCGTTTTCGAGATCTGCGACAGATACAAAGATACAAACAAAGATAGATGCAAGAATTGCTCATTTAAAGTAATAGGATATTGTTTTACTTTAATTAGCATAATCAAAATTTGTTTGAACTATTGACTATTATAGTGAAATTACAAAGCATACCATAATTCCAATTATTGGAGATGGTGCTTGTATATTTCACCGCTACCTTCATCACCCTAAACCGATCCAAGTGCCTCTGTCCTAATCAATCGTCATTTCCGTGAAAATATCAGAGTACACAGTAATCTGAGTTTGCTTCGCCAAGAATCATCGCGGGGGTTGGTGAGCGAAGCGAGCAGGGGGTGATGCTCCCTAATATATATATATAAAACAGGTTTACGTTTAATGCTTTGTTTCGTAAACATTTTGCGCTAGACACAGTTGTGAGTTCAGCAATATAGTTCTAAGATCTTGGATATGAAACAGGTCGACTCCTCTAAGCTTATCTACGGCCTCCGAGTTAGTCACTACACAATATGACACAATCAAGTAGTACATTTAACCTTAACCAAGGTCGAATGGACTTGCGCAATCACTCTGTACATAATGACCAGTCGCACCTAAAACTAATCTACAAGTCTCGCACAAATAAACCGAGTACACTACGCAGTAGCTCAAGAACGGATGAAACTGAAGTTTAGAATCTGTGGGGGGGGGGGGGGGACTGATGTCAGAATCATGTTTACGAGATCTTGACATTGTGTGGTGCACTGGTGTCGGAAAGCCTTTCCGGTACTGCTATTTGAAGTTTTTAGTAAATTTCCATAGGAAATAATATGAACTATTGCAGTGACTCGTATGGTGAAACCTAAGGTGTTATGGTGAAACCGACCATGGTCCCCAGAACTCGTTTTGGGCCGTCATTAGAAATTGTATATATGTGTTCGCCCTCTAACGGCCGCATTTTACGTCCGATTTGGTCCAAATTTGGTACACACGTTGGGTTTCAAAGTCGCTCAGACGTGTTCGTTAGCCAACAAAATCCATTGACCGGAAGCACGATTTTTGACAGGAATTACATTTTTTTAAAGATTTTTCTTACTAGAATGAAACTGTTCGGGGGTTTTGAATCAAAAATTTAGTATAGGATTTTATTACGCATATTATGTTTTTACTCAACCTTATTGCAAAAAATCCAGCAACCGAAAGTAATTTGTTTTTGAGATTTTTCGTACTAGTTTTGGGTTTTATGTAAACAAATGAATATAGGAGTTATTCTGCACATTTTGTTTTTTACACGATCTTATAGCTCGTCTGGTTCCTCCAAAATCGATCAAAACGTAAAATACCATACACGTACTTGGTTCAAATCTACTAGAAGGATTTTACCGTAGGGCAGCTTCTGTTGCGAGGCCGACTAGCAAATCGCAGTAGTTAACCTGAGGCCACAAGCTCGAGGTGAAAATTCACAGACAGTTTTCCGCTGCTAGTGGAACGAAGCAGAGCGTAAAAGTCGGGGTTAGAGGCTGATTTGAAACCCTAATACATATAAACTTAATTTTAGAATATCCCTCAACCAGCTCAACTCACGTCAGCGGTTCAGCTACGTGGTCGAATTATTATGCAGGATGTCTCACGGAGAAACTTTCAGGGCGTATTCTAATAGTGAAAATAAAGAAAAAGTTCCTATAAACATAGGTTCGGAAATTCTTCGTTTTCCAGATAACCGCCATTTTGTTTGTTTTACAAAATAATGCATATCTAGAGAACGGTTTAACTGATTAAGTTCAAACTTGGCATGCACTTTAATATGACAATGATTTATCTTAAGAAAAATAAGCGATTATGTCCAATCAAGTGTTTCAAAATGGCGGCTGTTTGAAAATTTCAAACCTAAATTACTTAAAAACCGTACATTTTAACAAAAAATGTCAAGATATCTTTTTTGTAGCCCTTTTGATTTACTATCGGATGGTACTGTCAAAACAATCGGATGAAAGATAATAATTAAGTTATGTGTAATAATTGGTTTGTTCAACCCGGCCTCCTATACCAACACAGTAAACAATATTGTATGTACAGTTGCTGTCATTATCTTTAACATAATTACTATCCTACATTCGATTGTTTTGATAGTTACACCATCCGATAAGGAATCAAAAGGGCTACAAAAAAGGAGTCTCAAAATGTGTTGTTAAAATGTATGGTTTTTGAGTAATTTAGATTTGAAATTTTTAAACCGCCGCCATTTTGACACGCATTATTGGATAAAATCGATTATTTTTCTTGAGATAGATCATTGTTAGATTAAACCGTTCTCTAGATATGAATTATAATAGCGGATATCTGGAAAACGAAGTATTACCGAACCTATGTTTATAGGAACTTATCTCTTTATTTTCACTAGCAGAGCACGCCCTGAAAGTTTCTCCGTGAGACATCCTGTATATAAGTAAGATTAGGTTTCTTTTTTCTCAATTTCGTCAAATTCTGCTTGTAGATGGTAAACAAATAGGAAATGCCAACTGTATTTCAAATGTCAATTGAGTTTCATTTTACAAATATTTTGGTTTAAATCATAAACAAATTCTAAAACGTGATATTGGTTAAATTGTTCGGTATGTTTTATTTTGCAATACTGAATCATCTAAAAGCCACGTAATACATGTCTTTGAACGAAACGTCTCGTGTTATCTGCCTGTATGCTTACTTGCTTCTCTTTGTACAGTTTCAGATTAAACAGTCGTCAATGCTTTGTCTGGCAAATGAAGCGTTACTTCTACAACAAAGGAACTCTCAAACGTAATTAATACATCGTCAATAATAACGAATAGATCTTTTCTATGTTCTTTTTTAATTATACAGGTATATTACGAAACAATAGCTAAGTATGTAAGCGGCTTTGCCTTATAAATAAAACGAAAAGTGCCCATGTTAAAAATGCGGACCAGGAAAGCAGGATGTGAGGGAATGCAGGAGCGCGTGAGTCGAAGCTGGAGGCTTAAAGTGGTATTACACGCAGCAGCTTGTTGTGCTGGAAGCTGTTCATATACAAATAGTAGAAATGTTGTGTGCAAGCTGGTATTAGCAAACATCCGATCATTTTGGTATTTTCACAAGCGGACATAAGCATTACGTACTGCGCATGCGTCTGATTCCTTCAACATCTCCAGCCAGCAATAGTTGTAGCGCTGCATATTCATACACCAACTATCAATTTCCCAAATAGTTGGTTGAAACCCAAAAACATATAAATTTTATTTTGAAAATTCGCTCAACTCACGTCAGCAGTTGCGTGGTTTTACTTCATGGTAATTTTCCGAAGGTATAATATTTGAGACAAGATGTCATCATTTAGGCCTACTCGTAAAAGTTTCATTTTCGTTCAAAAAGTCTAAAAAATAGTTACTTCCGGACAAAAAAGTGCTTCCGGTTGTTGGAATATTTTTGGCTAACGAACACGTCCGAGCGACTTAGTCAACCAACTTGTGTACCAAATTTGGACTAAATCGAACTTAAAATGAGGCCGTTAGATTGCAAACACACATATACATATATATATACAATTTCAAATGACCCCCAAAATGTGTTTTGAGGACCATGATCGATGCTTATTTAATACTCCCGACCTTAAGTCTAACCATAAGTGTCACTGCAATAGCTTATCTTTAATATGGAAATTCGCACAAAGGCCAAAATGGGGAAACCAGACAATGTTTAACAAATAAACTAAGACCTAATCATGTTTCACAGACGACTATTAACTGTAGGCTACTACAAATAGTTATCTCAAGTAGAAATGGAAAATTTAAGTTGCCTAAAAAATTATGAAGAGGGATCACCAAGAGGGATACAATTCTTTAAGATAACTAAGAATACTCAGATTTAAATGGGTGCTTAGATTCATAGTGGTGTAAGTAAACATTTTTGGTAAATTGAGATAACTATGTTTTTCAACTGCTAAAAAGACATTATTAGTTTAGTCTCATAGTGACGTAAATCATAATTCCATGTGCTGACAAGAGATGGCAGCTCTTGTCAATCATACTTACAAAAGGGGCTTCCTGTTAAGAGGCATAGTGGTGTAAGTGCAAGGTTACACCATTCTGTTCCTAAACAGTTTACCTAATTGTGCAACACCAGGTCGAAACAGTCAGTCAGTCCTCTTATCATACATCGAATTTTAAAGATAATCTTTTGTAATTTGCAGGAAATTTATACATGAACATCTAAATTACAATTTGTAGGTGACAAAAACTGTAAATTATACATTTTTATTAAATACATTTGCTTATAAACAAGACAATAACCTGATTTTCAGCCGAGTCACTTGATAGCAGTAAAACATCGGTCCGAATTTTGTTATCTAATAACTATAAATTGGAGGTTTCTGCAAATTTAAATGTCGTATGCACATGGCGGAAACTAAAAATAATTCGACCACGCAGCTGAACCGCTAACGTGAGTTGAGCGAATATCAAAAATTAGGTTTATATGTTTCAGGGTTTCAACCAACTATTTGGGAGATTGATCTACTCACGAAGGCATTGAATGAAGGCCAGTGTGTATATGAATTTGTTTGCACCTAAGCCTCCAGCTTCGACTCATGCCGTTGCTTCGTTCCTCTCGCAGCGGAAAAACTAGCAAGTTTAAACCTAGGAATTTGGACAGCTTCGTTTCGCTCGCAACGGACAAGCATCCAGGCCATCGGTCTCGAAACAAAAGCTGCCCCACGGTAAAATCCTCATCGTAGATTTTAACCGAGTACTTGTATGGTATTTTAAGTTTTGGGGGGAACCAGACGAGCTATAAGGTCTTGTGAAAAACAAAAAATATGCAGAATAATCTCCTATATTTATTTTCTTAGATAAAACCCCAAACAAATTTTACCCTGGTACGAACAATTTCTAAACTTTTACTTTCTTTCAAAAAAAGGGCTTCCGATTTTATGATTGTTTTGGCTAACAAACTAGTCCGAGCCACTTAGTTAACCAAAGTGTGTATCAAATTTGAATCGAATCGGACATAAAATGCGGTCATTAGAGTGCAAAACATACATATACATTTTTTAATGACATCCAAAAAAGTGTTCTGGGGAGTATGATCGGTACACATTTACTACTTCCAACCTTAGGTCTCACCATAAGAGTCACTGCAATAGCTCATCTTTCCTACGGAATACTCTACTAAAAATAGAGATATGCTATATATTCTGAAATATATAAACAGTACCACTGATCTATCATCAAAAACATCAAAAGCTCCCAAGAGTAGAAGATCATGGTCCAATAACAGAAGAAGATATCTATGAATAAAACATCGTTTTTTGCAAAAATATAAATAATAATAAAATACTTTTTTTGTGAAAGTTCGTACAAATAAAAAATTTATTTCAAATCAGTATAACAATTTTGTTTGTTCTAATATAAGTAAACCTACCTAATCACATAATGTTGTAAGTCTGTCTTCATTTAGTTTATCTTCTACAGTAGAGACCTGACAATGCTTCGATATTGCTTGATTCATTCTTTTGACTTAAGCGATTTAATAGCAAATATTTTTTGTATATCCCTTAAAAATAGTATTACATGTTACATAATTTTTAGCTTTATAGCTTTATAGCTTGTAGGAAATTTATTTAATTTATATTTATTGTACAGGGGTAACAACCCCATTTCAACCCATTCTAATTGTGAATCTAAACAATTTCATCAAAATTGGTCCAGTCGTTTAGAAAGAGTTCAGTGACATACACACGTACAGAAGAATTATACAGGGTGATTCAGAAAGAAATGGAAAAACTTTCAGGACGTGTACTAATAGTGAAAATAAAGAAAAAAGTCCTATAAACATATTCTCGGAAGTCTTCGTTTTCCAGATATCCACCATTTTGTTTGTTTTACAAAATAATTCATATCTAGAGAACGGTTTAACTGATTAAGTTCAAACTTGGCATGAAGTTTAATATAACCATGATCTATCTCAAGAACGATTATTTATCGAATATATCCAATGTTTCGTTTAAAAATGGCGGCTGTTTGAAAACTTCAAACCTAAATTACTCAAAAACCGTACATTTTAACAAAAAATGTTTAGACACCTTTTTTGTAGCCCTTTTGATCCGGATGGTGTAACTGTCAAAACAATCGGATGAAGGATAATAGCCAAGTTAAAGATAATGACATCAAATGTACATACAATAATGTAGAATTTATTGTGTTGGTATAGGATGCCGGGTTGAACAAACGAATTAGTACACATAACTTAACTATTATCCTTCATCCGATTGTTTTGACAGTTACCCCATCCGATAGGGAATCAAAAGGGCTACAAAAAAGATGTCTTGACATTTTTGTTCAAATGTACGGTTTTTGAGTAATTTAGCTTTGAAATCTTCAAACAGCCGCCATTTTGAAGCGAATGATTGGATTAAATCACTTATTTTTCTTGAGATATATCATTGTTAGGTTAAACTTCATGACAAGTTTGAACTCAATAAGTCAAACCGTTCGCTAGATATGAATTATTTTGTACAAAAAATAAAATTTCGCGTATCTGGAAAACGAAGCGTTTTTGGGCCTATGTTTATATAAACTTTTTTTTCTTATTTTGACTCATAGAACCATTCCCCGAAGTTTGCCTGTTATGGGACACTCTGTATATAAAGATGGTTACTAAAATAATTAAATTTTTGTCATAATTATAAAACACAGGCATATTTAAGTTTTGTTTAACCATATAAAAATCAGAATTTTTTTTTATGTATGAAGTTTTTTGTACTAAAACTCAAACCACTAGTTTATGGAAAATCACAGTTCACTGATTTACAATCACCACCCCTTTAAACACAGGAATATGTATAATCAGAGTGACACAAACTACGGTGAGAGATAACTTTTTGTTTTAAAAAGATTAAAATATCGTGCTATTTCCAAATTTCATGTATTGGTACTTTTTATTTTGGGTACCCACTAGGGCCGCCGCTGACTGCAAATTTGACTCCATAATTGAATCGATAAGCTCCACACTCTCGGTACCCCAGGGGATAATAATATCGATATGGAATGAAATTAATAAAGCGCCTTTCATAAGATGGAACTAGGCTGAGCTAAATATAACAAGATCTCTAGACTGGTAAAACGTTGCCAAAATCTTATTTCTGACTAAATGTTGTCACAAGTTGTATGCAGACATTCACTGTATCAGAAAGAACGCAATCAAGGCACGCAAATCTGTTTCTTGGTTCTCCTTATTGATAATAAGGTTTCCTGGCGTAATCATATCAACAGTATCAGTGCAAAATTTCTTCAGGAATACTTGCACTGAGAAATTTAAAAGCCGTATTGTAACCCATCTATTCTTTTAAATGCGTATTACTTGTTAGTATGTCTCCACCTTTCCTATGGAATCCTTCTCTTCAGGAAATTCTTCAGTTCAGAATTTACTCAGAATATGTGTCCTGCAGAAGAAAGCTATGAGGCTGGTAGTAGGACTAAGGAAATGTCTTTAGGGAACTTGGTATTCTTACGCTTCCAAGTATGTATGTACTTTTAAAGTTGTCCTATATTTCAAATCCAAATATGTATGTATTGAAGTTGACCCAATTTCAAATCCAAGTATGTATATACTTGAAGTTGTAGTATATTTCAAATCCAAGTATGTATGTACTTAAAGTTGTCATGTATTTTAAATCCAAGTATGTATGTACTTTTAAAGTTGTCCTATATTTCAAATCCAAATATGTATATACTTGAAGTTGTCCTATATTTCAAATCCAAGTATATATGTACTTGAAGTTGTCCTATATTTCAAATCCAAATATGTATTTACTTGAAGTTGTAAAATATTTCAAATACAAATATGTACTTACTCGAAGTCCTATGTTTCAAATTCAAGTGTGATCACGTCCAAAACAAGGACATACACAAGTATGGTACCATACTGGCTGGTAACTACTATGCAAAAATCGCAGAGTAAATCTCTACAGAAAACTTCCTTCCCAAGCTGGTGCACGATTGATTAACAAGCTCTCTGAAGAAGTAAACAAAATTATAAGATGTAAAAAAAACACAGGTTTAGACAGATTCTATTGACTGGGTCGTTTTATTCAGTGGGGGAGTTTGTGCACCATACATTTTCTTGAAAATGATCTTCTTAGCAGGCCAATTTTATGTCCAATTTTAAATTATTCTACTTACTAAATAATGTTGTGTTATGTAGTTCTGAACTTAGTTATTGTATGTTTAAATTCTAGCTTCGCAGCAATATTTTATTTGTGTTAATTAATCGTAAATATATATTGTACTTGTTGTTATATATATTTGTAATATTGTTATAACTTATCCGCAGTAATTTCTTTAATTTAGCACTAATAGTGTTATTAGTGTAAAAAGTAATTTATGTAATTTTTAAATATTTGGTAGATGGTGTTTTATGTTTTGATACCAGCCAATTTAACTGATTAGAAAAAATGGTGCATTGTTTTAAATTATGATTGGAAATTATTTTAAATGTACATTACGATTATGACCACACAAATTATTTTTTTTCAACAGCTATAATAAAAAAGAAATTTAATGCAATGAAATTTCCCTTCCTTCCTTTCGCATAAATTAATTTTGATGTATTAAAAACAGAAAAAAAACTGCACTGCTGGAATAGTCACCAACAGATCTGCAATCAGTCTTATCCATGTGCGGACAGAAGATTCGTTTTAAATAGTGTACATTTAAACTGTCATGAATATAAATCGTTGGTTATATCGGTTTAATATGAAATTTGGTAATTATTTGTATCTTGTCCTACTTAAAATTGAAATATAAAAATAAAATAAACATGATTGTCTATAATCAAATTATAATTAAAAAAACTATTTTAGGTTCAACCTATGTTGAACCAATACAGGTTCAAGAAAGGCTTACTTTATTATAACTTCAATATCTGTTCTAACTTGTATTAAAAGTTTACCAACATAAAGTTTAGGTTAGGCCTATACCAAACCAACACACGTTTCTTTAATGCATTTACATTTATTACCATAGCAACCAAGTTAGGAAATTTAGACATTTAAAAGAAATTAGAAAGCACTATGTCCATTTTAGACACTAATTTAACACAACTTACAAAATTAGGAAGCACAATGTCCATTTCAGATGTATTACAAGTAAACTATTTTAACACAACTTACAAAATGAGGAAGCAAATGTCCAATTTCATCAATAGTGTAACTAAACCGATACAGCATTTGAGTTTAAACCTTTGAATTTACCAATTATTACCACTGTCCATTTTATTTTCGATTTCTTCTTCTTTTGTGATCAGCTGTTACATTAAATTTCCAGTTTATACTAGTAGTTGTGTAAAACAACGAAGAAGAAGAAGAAGAAATCATCGACGAAATCAAAAAAGCAAAGCGTCTCGAGTATCGCGAGTTCTTATATTTTGCCTCATCCAAAAAGCAAAGAAGTTTTCACTTCAAAACAATATTTCGTATTTCCGTGAACTTGAAAGAAACAGACAATACAAATAAGAGATGAGATTGTAAGTTTAACATGACTCTCACGGTAAATAAATTCATCTTGGCGTCTTGGAAGTGAGATAGTGCTTTATAACGCAGTAAGATAACACTGAGTGCAATGTTCAAGTGGAATATAATAAATCTGTGTCCATTATCACAAAACAACAGACCTTTTGACTTCAATGGTTGACTCATTGAATCTGAGGAAATATTCACGTCATGATGAAAATAATATCGAACCGATTTAGGTGAAAACTACAATCAATTGACTTAATAATTTCATACTTTCTAAATGTTTGATTTTACAAACATAAACGTATTTTGCAATTCTTGAATCGTATATTAGCACAAGAAACAGAAGGTTTTTAAATTGTCTGGCAAATTAACATACCAGACTGTCGAATGGACAGTCACAATCCTTATTAGCGAATTTCCACAGGAAAGAGGAGCTATTGCATTAACTCTTATAGTCGGGAGTAGACAATGAGCACTGATAATGGTTCCCAGAACACGTTTTGGGATATCATTAAACATTGTATATACAGAGTGTTTCGCGAGAGGTAGGCAACTTCAGGAGATTACAGGAGACCTAAAAAGCAAAATTCTTCATATGGACATAGGCCTGAAAATGCTTTGTTTTACAGATATCCGCCATGTTGTTTTTTACAAAATACTAATTTATATCTAAAAAATTTGTTGACAGATTGAATTCAAACTTGGCATGAAATTTAACCTAACAATGATCTACTTTAAGAAAAATAAGCGATTATATCAATTCATGCGTTTCGAAATGGCGGCTGTTTGTTAAAGATAATAACAGCATACGTAACCACAATATTGTGTTGGTATAGGATTCTGGGTTGAACAAACCAATTATTACAAATAACTTAATTATTATCCTTCATTCGATTGGTTTGACTGTTACACCAACCGGTAGAAAATTAAAAGGGCTAAAAAAAGGTGTTTTGAATTTCTTTATAAAATGTACGAGGGTTATTTAAGTTTGAAATTTTCAAACAGACGTCATTTTAAAACGCAAGGTTGGATATAATCGCTTATTTTTATTAAAATAGATCATTGTTAGGTTAAACTTCATGCCAAGATTGAACTCATTCGTTCAAAAATTTCTCTAGATGTGAATTATTTTATATATATATATATAAAAAAAAACAACATGGTGGATATCTGGAAAACTAGTTTTTCCAGATGTATGTTTCTTATGAACAATTTTGCTTTTTTCAGGTCTCCTATCATCTCCTGAAGTTGTTCCATACCCTGTGAAGTTGTTCGCGAAATACC
>JAGFPH010001162.1:271319-288291 GCA_018207615.1 Philaenus spumarius
AGGGGATTTTACCATCTTCAGTCTTAGACCACTTACGGTAGACAAAAAAAAAAAAAGGCAAACATAGGATAAATTCACATGTTTTAGATTTTTTGGTATGTTGTTAGGGTACCTACCAGTAGTGTAAAACCAAGTTTGCAGCTTCGAAAGACTTGTGCTAACTTCGTGGTGCTCGAAAAACCTCAACATTTTCCCACTGATTTCAGTTTTTGGCCCGAAACTCCTAAAAGGATGCTTCCTACGGAAAAAGTCACTCTATCCCCTTTTGAAGAAGCAGTGAACATTTAATATAATTTGAGCCCAACCCCAATTTTTTAGGTCCAATAAATTTCAAAATACAGGACCTCAAAAATTCGATTTTGTTTTCAAAAAGTGCAAACTTTCAGTTTTTGTCGCCTGTTTTTACCTAGTTAATTAATCGAAAGGAGATATGATTCCAGTATACTCACATAGGCCTACATGTAATAATAAAATACAGAGTGTTTGAAAAAGAACTTCCTAGTTTTAATTTGCCCTAGAATATGTACAAAGTGACCCACGCTCTTCTACACTCGATTCCACGTTCACCGTGCAGTACAGGTTTTACGGGAGAATAGACATGCTACTACCATTACCGCGAACATCACGTTTATTGGCATGCGGGTTGCGTCAACTGACCGAGCGTAGCATGGGAGTTGATGTTTTTTAGTTGGCTATTGGGTGTAGTTTGTGGTATTTGATTCATCAACTGTCCAAGTTTCGTGTGTTCGGAGTCTAAAGAAGTCATTGGCCAGACGTATTCTACAATTAGAACTACTTAAAGAAACTCTGTATGATGCGCCTTACCTCATTACAGTAACCGTGTAAGCGTGGCATTTGACACTAGCATGAATAGGCAGGGCAGCCCTATCTCTTGGCCACCACGTAGCCCAGACATAACCCCACTTGTCTTTTTATTTTCTGTTTATATTAAAAATGTTGTTTATGCTGAAAATATCCGTGACATCAACCATTTACGGGAAAGAACCATCGCGGCGGTTGAGACAGTTACTATGTTAGTGAATACCTGGCGAGAAGTGGAATATCGTGTAGGGCAACAAATGGATCCCACGTTGAAGTTTACTTACATCAAACAAACACTTAAAGTATTCTCTTTCATTGTATGTTCTCTTTAATGTACTGTTTCATTAATTTCATCATTAAATTTATGCATAAAACTATATCTTTCAAACTCCCTGAATATAACACGTAGCAAAGCATGTTATACATGCAGGACTTGGTGTTTAAAACGGACTGTAATAGTGTACGAATACGACCTTTGACATCAGATAAACTTCCATGTCAACCAGCTATAATTACTTATTAAACCTTTGCATGGGTTTGGAAAACTCAAACCGTACATCACAACGATATGAAGAATGCATGTGTAACAAAACGTGATTGTGCAGCGGGTTTATATTTAAATAATTCCACCACGTAGCTGAACCGCTGACGTGGGTTGAACGAATTTCCAAAATTAAATGTATATGTTTTAGGGTTTCAACCTACTATTTGGGAAACTGATCAACTCACGAAGGCGCTGAATAGCTGCCTATGCGCACACAATATATTAGTAGAATTTGTACTTACACCACCAGCCAAGGCTCACGCGATGCTTCGTTTCCACCTCGACATTGCTGCCTCGGGTTATGGACTGCTTCACTTCGCTCTCAACGTACAAATTCGGTCGTCGGCCTTGGATCAGAAGATGCTCTTAAGATAAAATCCCCCACGTGGATTTGAACCGGGTACTTTTATGGTATTTTACGTTTTGATCGATTTTTTCGGAACCAAACGAGTCAAAATCGTGCAAAAAAAACGTGAAGAATAATACCATACATTAATTTTTAAAAGAAAAAAAAACAAACAAAAAGTTTCATTGCAGTACGAAAAATCTAAAACAATAGTTACTTTCGGTAAAAAAACGCGCTTCCTGTTGTTGCATTTTGTTGGCTAAAACGAACTCGTCCGTGACTTAGACAACCAACGCATACCAAATTTGGATCAAATCGGACTTAAAATACGGCCGTTAGAGAGCGAACAAATAAGTATATATAACATTTTTAACGACACCTCAAAACGTGTTCTGGGGACTATGATCGGTGCTCATTTACTAGTCCCTAAGGTCTCACCATAAGGGTCACTACAATAGCTCATTTTTTCTACGGGAAGTTCGTTAATAAACGAAAAAGGCTTATTGTATTATAATTCAAACATCTGTTGTTAGATGTTACAAATAAAACAGTTGATTTACATCATAAACTTAACACAATTTTAGGTTAGGCTTACACTGAACCAACACACTTTTCTTGAAAGCATTTGGATTTATTACCATACCAACCAAATTGGCAAATTTAGAATCAGGTAGTTATTCTTCACAACCAACAGTTCTTTTAGGTTAGGGTTGTACACACAGGGTTGTAATAGTCATCATTAATTCTATCACCCATCATTATAATGAAAAAACGAATTGAATCTTGCCGACTATGGTTGCGCCAGCGACGACATTGACAAGGCAGCTTCAATAGATTGTGTAGAATTTACTAAAAGTTTAAAAGATGTTTCCTAATCAATCGTTATTACCGTGAAAATATAGTATACAATAATCTTTTTGCATTTGCTTCGCCGCGAAGGTTAGTGAGCGAAACGAGCAGGGGGCGGAAGCCTTCTAGTATATATATACAATTTTTAATGATATGACAAAACGTGTGCTGGGGTCAATGATCGGTGGTAATTGATCACTCCCGGATCTTAGGTCTCACCATTCAGAGTCACTGCATAGATCATCTTTAGTATGGAAATTCGCTAATAATGACTTGTTACAGAACTTGTCATTGGATCGTAATTTTCCACTCCAGTCAATCACTTCCAGTGTTTATACGGTATCTGATTAAAAAGGAATCTACTGAGGTCTTTAAACAAATCATCTTTAAAACTACAATCATTTAAATAGTTTCGAAAATATATGTTTAGACTGAGCAACGATACTTTTATTAATTTGTATGTTGGACGGAATGGAAAATTAAGCACAACTGAAGAAATAAAAGAAAAAAGGTATACAGGATATCGTTGGATTTGCCGTTTCATGCCCATTTCGACATCATATTGCTTATTGGTAGCTATTTCAAGTTCAATTGACGTTTATTAAGGTCGGTAAAAGAGGATAAACTTAAATTCCATTTGAACTATTTACACCTACTTTTTTTCACACTATCTTATTCATTTCGACATTTTAAACATCAAGAACTTGTAGATTTTTCAGCTGTCTTACATGACCTTGAGGACAAAACTTGTGAATACCTAGGTTAAATTGAGGCGGTAGATGAAGAAGTAGCCTAACCAATAAAATAGGTATTTCAGATTGGACTAGTAAAATAATCCTAAACCCACTGTGGTAAGTAATACTTTTTGGACTTTTAAAAAATACATCTTCCTTATGAAGTCAAAAACTAACTTTCAGAAAAATATACCTGAAATTTCGAAATAAAATATTGCAGTATGGAATATTATAGCGGGAAGGAAATGAGCAAGATTGGCATTACGAAAGAAAATAAGTTAAGGTATGTAAATAAATCAGAACAAGCCTTGGTCGAACAGACAGGACGGTATCTTCCTGATCAGAATATCCCAGGTACGAATTTCAATGTCAGACAGGTAGATGTTCATATCTGTTGTTGGTGGAAAGGAGGACGGAAGTATAGCAAACGATGGTTGGCTCGCTTCCAAACTGTCGGGATATGAGTAGTTACCTGGTCTCCAGCTTGGTATGTTTTGTGTAAACAATTTTTTCAAACCAATGGACGCCGGTATTTTTTAATAGTTTATGTATAGAAAAAACTACATCTGGTTAACCGGATGTTTCACCTAAAATTTTGCAATAGCTAACTATTGAACTATGAATATGACAGAGTACTTTAAATGGGGAACCTTACTTTTTTTCAATGAATATAAAATAAAATAAAATTAAAATGTTCTTCAACTCTGTTATTATTAGGAATTTTAGAAAATTGATAATTTAAAAAAGTCTCAAATTTGACCAAAGAATAACTTTCCATTATAAAAATTGGGGGTTAACAATTAAAAAAAATCAAATCTCTATTTTAAATGAAATTTGACATTTTTTCAAAATTGACTTCACGTCATTTTAGAGCTTACAAAAATAAGGGAGTTCCCTATTAAAACTTGTTTCTACCCCCAACGGTTCAAAAGTTACCTATTGTAACATTTTAGTTGGGAACCAATTATTTGTAGGCCTAACGTCTAATTTTCTGAAGTGCCTGTAACTCCTATTTCATTTTACAATTTACAAAAAAGGCTCCCTATTTAAAGTACTCTGTCATATTAAAAGTTAGGTATTGTAACACTTTAGGTGGGCCCTTATATCAATATTTGAATACATTGCTTATAATAGTAACTAACCAATTTCTTTAAATCTTTTAAAATGTTTTATACGGAAACACAGTTTTATACTTTATGTTGTATAAAGTAACTTTAACATCTTCATTATTTTTGTTACTGGAAATAAGTTAACAAAACTTTGTATATGTCTTGTGTACAGGACAAATTTGTTTGACATATCTCAACCTCTAAGATTTTTATTGGTAAACAACTTCAAATGTAAATGAACGTGATTTAATACCCCATTGTAAACAAGCTTATTAAAAGAGAAACAGAATGGCGCAAACTAAAGCTTAGTATCTTGCTAAGTTTCAAAGTAATGGACAATCAAAGTTCTGGAAAATTATATTTTTATTTTAACATCATCTCTTTTAAATGTAACTAAAATGCTATCCTGTCTTGGAAAGATTGACAAAATAGTACCCTCTCAACAACCTATTTATTTCTAAAGTTAAATTTTAATAACCAGCTTTGATTTTACAATAAAAATATAATTTTCCAGAAATTTGATTGTCAATTACTGTAGGTAATAAACGATCTACGAATCATTAACGTCTACAATTTAATTCTGCCACCTTTCTATAAAAATAACCTTTACATTTACAGTTTGTTTATTAAATAGGACGCCAAACTTCTGGAGTGGGTTCCTTACATAAAAAATTGAAAACATTTCCTGTAAACAAGTGCCCTAAACGCCTCGTTTTCCAGATATTCGCCATTTTGTTTTTTTAAACAAAATAATTCATATCTATAGAAATGGTTGACTGATTGTGTTCAAACTTGGCATGAAGTTTAACCTAACAATGAACTATCTCAAGAAATATAAGCGATTATATCCAATCATGCGTTTCAAAATGGCGGCTGTTTGAAAATTTCAAACCCATGTGACTCAAAACCCGAACATTTTAACAAAAAATATCAAGACCCCTTTTTTGTAGCACTTTTGATTTCCCATCGGATGGAGTAACTGTCAAAACAATCGAATAATGGTAATAGAGAAGTTAAAGGTATTACAGCATATGTACATACAATATTTTTGTGTTTACTTTGTTGTATAGGATGCAGAGTTGAACAAACCAATTATTACACATAACTTAACTATTTTCCATCATCCGATTGTTTTGATAGTTACACTATCTGGTAGGGAATCAAAAGGGCTACAAAAAAAGGTGCCTTTATTTTGTTAATACGTACGGTTTTTGGGGTAATTTAGGTTTGAAATTTTCAAACAGCCGCCATTTTGAAACGCACGATTGGATATAATCGCTTAATTTTCCTAAGACAGATCATTGTTAGGTTAAATTTCATGCCAAGTTTGAATTCAATCAGTCAAACATTTCTCTAGATATGAATTATTTTGTAACAAAGCGTTTTAGGGCACATGTTTATAGGAACTATTTTTATTTGTTTTTAGGTAAGGAACCCACTCCAGACGTTTGGCATCCTATTTAATAAACACCCTGTATAGTTTATTTTATGTGAAATATACAATTATTGATACAAAAACTCAATTATTGTTCATGTAGTTTAATTAATACTTTAAAAAATCCTAGGCTCAAAAATCACATACACGAGATCCGATGAAATTTTAACCCTTTTAGTGCCAACGTCCTTATATACGGACGCCAAAATTAGTGTCAAAAAATGCCAACGTCCGAATATAAGTACGTCTAATAAAAAATTTTACACTTTTATTTTTTTGTCAAATTTAATTAATACTACACAAATATTCTTAAAGAAACGTTGATTTAAAAAAAAAAATAGTTTTATATAGTATTCAATAATACTAATTGGCTGTAGTGAAGATAAAAGTTGATAAAAAAGTTGATTCCTAAATGACCACACTGCTCCACCGATGAAGTAAATTTAAGCTCACGATATTCGAAACAATATTTTGGAAAACAATATCTAAGGACGTTCCTCAATTAACTTACTGAATTAAAAACTACACGCCCCACCAAAATCCTTTCATAAAACGTATCTTAGGATTCGCACTTGTAACAAAATTATTCTAAATAATTTAATTTCTGGACTACAGAAATAGGAACTTACTCAGATCCAAAAAGTTATATCCTTCTGCGACGGGTTTCTTATCCAAAGTTTCCCCGTTCGAGGAGGTAACGTTTACGCGGTCGGTATCCATCGTGCACTGAACGAACGTTAACTGCTGCTGCGGAAGTATCGATTCTATCAAAGTGGTTTAGTTACATCTTTAGCCGCTAGGCTGTGTTACTTGTCACGTAAATTTATATCATTAATATCAAATTTTATCTTTAATAGAAAAAAAAATTTCAATGATAACTATTTGTATTAATCGAATAATTCTATATGGTAGCAATGTGAAACGTGACATCTGACTAACGCAATAGGTTGTAGTCCAGTGAATTATCCGCTCAGAATTCTTTCGGAAAAGACCGATTCACGCAAAATTTGAACAGTAATTAGAGAATAGCTCGAAGCAGGGTCGGCTTTAGCTTGTGCAAGGCCCTGTGCAAACTTTTACTGAGGGCCCTTATATTTGGCACCCATCTTTCACCCCCCCCCCCCAATCCACCCACTATAATTAGGACTTTATATCGCGTAAACGCAGTATGAAATATAGATAACAAGAGAAAACATGATATAATACTTAATTATTAAATAAAATTAGAAAATAAATTAGGCTATTATTAAATGAAAACAAACTTGCCATTGGGGAATTTTTCCAGTTTATTATTATTTTGTGCCTATATAATTGATAACTAACAACACTACACTATGACACTAGACTGATTTCTGTTATAGTAGCAGTTGAGTTTATAAAAACTCTCTTTATTAATATTTTATAATTCATCTGGCAAACTTTTTTATGTGGGGCGCCTCTAAGCGCGAGGAACGGACTAAGCCTAAGGCCGGCCCTGGCTCGAGGAACAGAAGTAACCTAGTGCAGATGCGAGCTTTTACTACCCTAGGGCTGGATGCCACTTTTCGGGGGTTGAAATTATTATATTCAAAGTAAATGCAGGAATCGATAGAGGAATGAATTCCGAGCAAAATGTGTTCTGTAAAGTTATTTCGATAAGCCAATACTTAATCACTGGTTATTCATGATTGAATTTGTTGGTTTTTCATAAAAAATGCATTGTTTTGAACGAAAAACTCGAAAACCGTACGTTTTATCAAATGCATTCTAACAAACAAAAATGTAACTTATAAAACAAGAAGAAGATTGTTTTTGTTTTATTTCTGTAAAACCATATCTGGTTGAAGGTGATTGTGTCCGTCGAAAACTGAAGTCGAAACGTTCAATAACAGGGAAACGATATAATTTTCGGGGAGAACATATAAGTAATTTTTCAAAGTACCTGGAAAGACCTTTTGAAAAAAGTTCTAGAATTAAAACTAAAGGAGTTATGATGAAAATAAAATGGGTTGCTCGTTTTTTTGGAGAAAAAGTGGGCAATGAAACTAACGACTTTACCACAACAATTGAAGTGATCCATTTATAATTTACTTTTTTTAGTACTAATAATATGATTCGGAAGTTTGACCGGTTTAGAATGTCTGCAAACCGGTTTAGTTTGTCTTTCTTTTGAAATAATTCGAAAAGGAAAGAAGATACGTAAAAATGCAAGAGTACAAAAATAAGCTTTTAGTTTACTGAACATTTTTGTATTATTTTTATTTCTCTAGGATAAACATTATTTGAGATATGACTCTTTGAAGTTCGAGTGCGAGGACCAGCTTCCCCGAGCTCTTTAAACTCAAAACTATCCAAAACGAAGGGCTCAACGTTACATCCCTGGTAGCCCTTGAAATTCTCTGCAAAATGGGTTTTGAAGCGATTAAACAACTTAAACAATAAGAAAGTTAAATTCGAAAAACCAATAGTATTTTTTCGGAAATTTTTTTTATAGCATTGATGAATGCCAATGAACACAAAACCCCCGTATTATTAATATGTAATGTATATTAGCTGGTCCTCTTACTGCTATAGTAAATCAAAGTCTAGAAACTGGCATTTTCCATGAAAAACTTAAATTAGCGGAAGTGACACCTTTCAAGAAACGTGATAAATATAAATTAAGTAATTATCGTCCTGTGTCGGTCTTGTCGAATATATCTAAGATATTTGAAAAAGTCATAAGTCATACACTGGTTAATTATTTTTAGTCACATAAGATACTGTATCCTCTTCAGTTTGGATTTAGAATGGGATTGGGTACTGAGGATGTCCTCATACATTTTGTAAATGAGATTGCAGGTGCCCTAGATAGGTCAATCTGTACAGCAGGTATTTTGTCAAATGCATTTGATTATGTGGATAATTCTCTATAGTTTGAGAAAATGAAGAAATTTAGTATTAATGAAAAATGTGTATGTTTAATAGAATTTTATTTAAAGAATCGAAGCGAAGGACTATTTTGTACAGCGGAAATGAAAGATATCTTTCTAAATGGGATCGTGTAAAGTTTGGGGTACCGCAGAGATCCATACTGGGACCATTGTTGTTTTTAATTTATATAAATTATCTTTCACCAGCAACAAATTTAGAATTAATATTATTTGCAGATGATACCACAGCAGTTATCAAGCAGAATTGTTTCGAAAATTTAAATTATGGAGTGACTGAATCACTAGAAAAGTTTCTACTCTTGGTTTACAGAAAACGGACTTCTTAATCTAGACAAAACCGAAATAATCCATTTTAAAACAAATAATATTGGGGGAAAAATCTGAAAAAATTGAGAATTCTGTAAATTGTCACAAGTTTTTTTTTGTGGGTATGTTGATGAGTGTTTAACGTGGAAATGCCATTTAGATCAAATAAAGGGGAAGTTGTGATCAATGGTCAATGCTTTTTCGATTTTGAGAAACGGTGTTTCCTCCTTGCAGGCTTGTTTGGTGGTTTACCATGCATATATTGCATCTGTGCTGAGGGATGGTATTGTGGTGTGTGGGAGTGCTGTTGGTACACTGAAGGTATTTGTACTTCAACAAAAAATTCTAAACTAACTCTTACTGGGATAGGAAGAGAAGGAAGTTGTAGGGTCCTTTTTAGAGGTTGTAACATACTTACGTTGCCAGTACTTTATATTCATAAACTTTGGTCTAAGCCCACAAAAATAAAGCAGGATTTGAGAAAAACGGGTTTGGGCATTGTTATAGTACCAGAGCTAAAGAAAGTTACAGATTTCCATGCCATCGGCTAAAGCTGTTTGAAAATAGTCCGCAGTATATGGGAGTAAAATTGTATAACGGTTTGCCACAAATGTGTAAGACTCTCGGTCTTGCTCGTTTTAAAAATGTTATTAAGGAGCAAGTTATAAACAAAGTTTATTATAGTGTAGATGAATATTTTAATAATCCTCTATGAGTTATGAAGATTAAGTCTTGTCAACTTATTTATTAATCAAATTAGTTATAGTTATGTAAATGACGCTGCACATGTTCTTTCTTAATGTATTTTGTGCAATAAAAAATATGTCTAGTCTACATTTTCCTATTCTAAACACTTACACATTTAATATGCGCCATTAAAACATTTAAAGCTCTATTGGAAAATTATTTTTTGCAAGGCATGTTTTTTAAGAGTTAAAAGTTTGTACCACATCAAGAATTACGTTCCACAATTTTAGAATATGTGAATAATTTTCACATTTGTCTTAAGGGGTGGTTTTTAAGGGTTTAAAAGTTGCAATAATAACAAATTATGTTATAAACAGTGAATGGATTTTTAGTTCCATTAAAATACATTATTAAAACGTTCCAAGCTGTTGAAAAATACGTTTTTTTAAACTTCGTCATAATAACCAAACCAAGGGCTGCATTGTAAGGGATGAAACTTTCCAATACATCGTGAATCATGTTCCAGGACAAAGAACAATCTTTATTCGACCCATTGCAATCTATTAAACAAATTAAACTTAAGTTTTGCAACAAGGAGTTGTTTTCCCCCTAAAAACAATAAGCCCAGATAAGGATGGGGTAGAATGTAAGACGAGCTTAATTCCAATTTTTTTAATGAAAATCGTCCTTTCCAAAAGAATTTGGAGGTTATACCTTATTTAAAACATCATAAACTGGACTATTTGTGTTTACAAGAAGAAATATTCAGACCCCACAGTTGAATCAATGATATGAGTTGAGCGAATTTCCAAAATTAAATTTTTATATTTTAGGGTTTCACCCAACAATTTGGAAAATTGGTTTACTCACGAAGGCGCTGAATATTTTGTTGTACCTAAGCCTCCAGCTTCGACTAAGGCGCTGCTTCGTTCCACCCGGAGAACCTTGGATCAGAAGATGCACCCAAGTGGATTTGAATCGGGTACTTTTATGGTATTTTACGAATTGATAGATTTCGGGGAAAACGAGCAAGCTATAAGGTCGTGTAAAAAAATTAAATGTGCAGAATAATATCCTGCATATATTGTTTTATAAAACAATAAAAAAAGTTTCATTCTAGTACGAAAATCTAAAAAATTAGTTTCTTCCGGTAAAAAAACGTACTTCCGGTTGTTGGTTTTTTTTGCTAAGAACTCGTAAGAGCGACTTAAACAACCAAAGTGTGTACCAAATTTGCACCAAATCGGACTTAAAATTCGGCCGTTAGAGCGAACTAGACTTTCGGTTGATACAACCTTGCAAATGCTTTGTTACTGTGCATGTTTGTCGACTCCTAATAGTAAAAAGTCCAGTACCTGGGAATTCAAGAGGGCTTAGCTTTACTTTTATTATACTAATTACTATGATTTATAACTTAGATTGAGCGACCTGCTGGATGAAACCGTTGTAAAAAATAACAGATGAATTATCTTTAACATTTCAATGTTATTTAAATGGGGAAAAGTTATAACTTTGATTGGCCATTATGTTGGATAGAGTCAACATACAGACCTCCGGTTTACGCCAATCTTCTTCTTTTATGAAGGCCTTTAAAATGAAGTGTCACTCAATAGGGGTTCTCATTTAAAATTTTCGACTTACCCGAAAAATACCCCATTTTTGGGGGAGCGGGTTGAAATTTACGATACGCCACAAAACTCCATTTTTGTTCATGTTAACAATCCCCAAAGCAAATCTGTCTATCTCCATTAATAAAAAAAATAATAGGGGGGAGGGGACTTTAAGACACTTGGTATATATTTATGTAACATTTTTAATGACACCCCCAAAACGTGTTCTGGGGACCATGATCGATGCTCATTTACTACTCCCGACCTTAGGTCTCACCATAAGGGCTACTGCAATAGCTCATCTTCAACGTGGAAACTCGCTAATAAAGTAAACTACTGTAAAATTGTACACTGTACTATCAAAACAAGACCAACTAAAGACTCGCCAAACCTGGCAAACATCGAGGGATGGAATAATTGCCAAATTTCACAGAACTTCCAAATTCTATTTCAGTACAAGACTGGTTATACATTGTAATCTCGTGCCTAAGCAGGTGCTACGATGGGTATATATAGAGAGCTGCTGTAAACGCTACAGCGTTCAGTCCTACAGAGTCAGCGTGCCCACGTGACCAGGAAACGCTGAGGGCTCAGATAAAATATATTCTACACAAATCTCTAACGGTAATAGTGAATAATAGGCGTTCATTATTGCCTAGTAGTATAATCTCCCTTCTTAGTCCTTAACGTTTGACTTGGCAACACTTCTCACGTGAAGGAAACCATCATAAGTATGGTGTAGTTTTGTTAATGTACTCATCTTAGCTTGACAGAAGGTATGGCTTGGCATAATATATAAGACACTAACGGGCTCGATATTGCGGTGTCGGATTATGGACTGCATCGCTTCGCTCGCAGAGAACGAACTCGCTCCGCGGCTTGCATGGCGGCCAACACCTCGTATCAGAAGCTAGTTTAATTTTATCAGGAACTTAATAACATTTTGAGCGTAGCAAACGAATTGTCTTCAACAGATTTTTGAAGTGAAAACTTCTACGGTATAGGCGCAACGCGTCCCAAAAAATATTTGCGGGCGGTGAATCGGATTTTACCGTCACCCTCTACTATATATAGTATACATATGTTACATTTTGTGCTTCCTCATTTTGTAAGTTGTGTTTAAATAGTTTATTTGGTAATACCTCTGAAATGGACATTGTGCTTCCTCATTTTGTAAGTTGTGTTAAAATAGTTTACTTGGTAATACCTCTGAAATGGACATTGTGCTTCCTCATTGTGTAAGTTGTGTTAAAATAGTTTACTTGGTAATACCTCTAAAATGGGCATTGTACTTCCTCATTTCGTGTTGTTTTAAAATAGTTTTCTTGGTAATACCTCTGAAATGGACACTGTGCTTCCTCATTTTGTAACTTGTGTTCAAATAGTTTACTTGGTAGCGTTAAAATAAAAAAATTCAGATTAAACCTATAACCAACGATTCATTACAGTTTTCATTTCTGTCGACAGTCCCGCGAATGCTTTTTTTTATTTTCTCAGAATTCATGGTTTTTAAAGGGCATCAATTTGATGTATCACAAGCCATATGTGTCCAATACAATTTTAAGTGTGGGTGGTACGGTTGGGCGGGGTTTTGGGGATTTTGTAAAAAGGTTTTCTAAGGTTCCCCTGACGAATAACTCTCCAACGATCAGATTTTTCATATATCTTTCCTTCTTTTAAATAATATAAAATTATTAAAATAACTTACAAATTAACATTTTTGAGCGTAGTGAACGAGTGCGTTAGTTGATTTTTATTTTCTTACCACAGAAATGCATGGTTTTTAAATGACTTTCCAATGATATGTCACAAGATAGGGGTTGTCTTACAAAATTTAAGTTGCCCCCTTTACCCCCTTAGAAATTGTTTTATAATATTTAATATAGAGGTTTTACGTTGATAAAGTAATCCATTAAGTTATATCGAGGTGTATCACGACTAATTTTACACTCTGTATACGATTTTTAATGACATCCCAAAACGAGTTCTGGGACCATGATCGGTGTTTATTTACCACTCTTGACTTTAGGTCTTACCAAAAAGCGGCTTATAGACGTGGAGAGTATTGGGTGACAGTACTAGCGGAGAGTACTCGCTGTTAGTGGACTGGCCGGCTAGTAGGTATTTACACTAGCCAGTACTCGCTGCTAGCAAAAGAACACACTGGCGGCCAGTCGGAGGATCTCTTTTGTGAAGGTCGTTTGTTAAGTAAAGTTATCATGTCTGACAATGAATTTGAAGAAGCTTTTAACGAAGCTGTTGTTGAGGTGGTTATGGTGCTAAACGAGGAGCTAACGGAAATATTGCACAGGAATAGACCCTGTGTAAAGGAATGGGTTGGTAGAAGAGGTATACTTGGTGCTTCAGAAACAACTTTTCGTAAGTTGACAGTAGAGGATCCTGAAGAATACCGAAAACATATGAGAATGAGCGTAGACATTTTTAAGAATTACTACAACTGGTTGATCCACTTATTACAAAGAACACTGCAATGCAAAATGCAATATCTGCCAGACAAAAACTTGAAGTTGCTCTTCGATACCTTGCAATTGGTGATAGCTTCCAATCACTTTTATTGTTATTTCAATTGCCCGCTACCACTATTTCAATGTTTTTACCAGAAGTTTTGAAGGCAGTTATAGTTTGAATAGTCATTTAGGAATATATGCTTTGCCCAAAAATGAAATATTATTATAACAAAGTGTAGATTCGAACTGTATACTTGAAAATTCTTATTTTATAAACTTAATTTACTTTATTTTACTTGTTCCACAAAATTAGAAGAAACGGACTAAAGTTCTCACGGAGCTAGCCTATACATATCCTGTGTGTCTGTTGCAGGGACCGTTAAATAATATATAGTCGAAAATATAGCAGTTATATTTTACAATGTTGATTTTTTGAGAAATTTAATATAGCTCACCAGATTAGAAGTAGATCCTCTTGATATCACCATCTCCCGCAAATATGAATCCGCTGTATTGAACCAGGACAGTTTTGGCTCGTACAAGTCGTCAGTTCCTTTCCGCTTCTCTTGTATTCCTGTACCTTTATAAATTCTTGCCGGTACGTACTCTTTATATTTTTAATCTTCAACGTAGAAAGTCAGTGTTAGGCACGTCGATGTCTTCAAGAACTAATTCATTCAACAGTTTTACCATTGCTGACTCTCTTTTATTTTTTTGCGCATATTTGACATGACGTATATTCCACAACAGCTCGTAGTAGTTGTGATAAAAATCTAGGAAACGTGAAATACCTTCACTGCTCCACTTCTTAGTAGGGGTTTTTCAAAGTTTTAGGTTTCATAATAGCACAAAGTTCACCCTCAAACACTAGCCCTGACTGATTAGTGATTACTGGCGGCTAGTACGTATTTAGAAGGGGGAAGTAGATGGCGCCAGAAGGTTACGTGACTGCTACTCTCCGGTTGGTAGCGAATAAAAGTTGAACAGGTTTAACTTCACTAGCCGCGAGTAGCTACTACCCCGCTCAGAGGAGAGTACCTGTTTAGACGAGGATAGTAGGCGCTAAGTAACTAGCCGCGAGTACTCTCCGCTAGTACTGTCACCCAATACTCTCCCAGTCCAGTGGCGGATTCAGGACCTCATCTGGGAGGGGGCAATACTTCCCAGGTATGCAAAATAACTTTTAGGTTGGGGGGGGGGGGGGGGGGTCGCATAAAATATAAAAAATATTAACGCAAAACGTTGAATTTGAATGGAAATATTTTGGTTGTCAACAATTTTTGACTTGTTAAATTCTTTATTTTTGTATTTACTCATGTCTTAAAACTTTGGTTTGGCATCGGCCTTCGTACAGCGCAGTTTGCTTGAGATCTTACGTTTGCTTATATTAAATATGTCAAAATATTACACCTTTTACGAAAAAATATTACTTTTTGTAACGACCTCTAATAAGTGCAGCTCTGATTTTGGGACATAAGCTCCGAAACGAGTAAGAACAAGAAAATAGAAGTCACAGATGATGTGACATTGTAACTTATCACTTAGGCCTATAACCATATTATTGTGAGTGAGAACAATATTTAATTTGTTCACCATACAATACTTTTGACTTCGATGAAATTCAACAAATCTATTTCGGATTTCAATTTTATTCACAAATTAAAACGTGCGTAGGCCTACACGCTGTCACGGACAAAAACCCGAGACAAATGGGCTAATTACTAGAATAATTAGGCCTAACATTAAAATTCGTATATAGAAGCCAATAGGCCTAAATATGTAAATTGATAATTAGTAATAAGTAAAATAACATGTTATAAATAGATATCAAAGGAAAATTGGGTGTAAGAAGAATGTAAATAAGTTAAAATAATTATTTTATAAATTGCAGGCTTAGCCAATGTTAAAAGTAATAGTAGCCAAGCGGAGTGAATTATTCTAAGGGAAATCGACAGGATAATTCTTGTCAGGTTTTGTCGAATATTGCAAAACTCTGTCTGTTGCTATGCGCCGTGAAAGGCTACAATGTAAAATTTTAATGTATTTTCAAAAATAAAAATAGTAAAGTTATTTTAAATGTAATGTGTAGAGGAGAAAAAGACAATAATAATCCAGTTAACAGAATTATTTTAATTAAGATAATTACCAAGTTATAGAAAAAAGACTTGGTGGAAAAAATGCTAAAATTCACAAATTTGAAAATTTCAAAAATCTAAATTGGGGATAAAATAAAGAATAAATAATTAATAATAATTAAATATCAATAAAGTAATATAATTAAATATTTTAAAGAAAAGGGCTCAAAAATAAACACATTAAAATAAATGAATAAATCGGGGGAAATAAGTTTCTACAGAAATAAATATATATTAAATAAGATGTAGTATATATGTTTTTGTAATATACCATGTGAGAAGAGGGCATAAACCAAAAAGGGGGGTTGCCAAATCCAAAATTCGACGAGTCACAATAAATAGGCCGCAGAACCGTGCCCGATGTGAAAATAGAAGAAAGAAGATCAGTTTTGAACGTTTGGGAACCAGAAGAGGAAGATGGAACCAAAGAAATTCGAATTTGGACCATTTTGAAGAATTTAAAATTCAAAATTAAGGAAAAACGAGCGAAGGCGATAACTGGAGAACCAGGAACCCTAGAACAACCACTCAAAGGAGGGAGAAAGCAGAAGATGGTCAGGAATCCAATGAGCTGCAGAAATCCAAAATCGGACCATGGGTTAAAAAGTTAGAGCATTTTGAAAGTTTTGAATACAAAAATTGATTGAATCCTGTAAAAACCGGCAATGTTTATGTAAACAATATCAAGCGAGCTCGAGGGATGACGTCATGCGACCACCACCGAGACCAATACAATTACTCATTGCACGGAAAGTCGAATAATTAATTATCGTCGAAACTAAAGTGAATTAATTAAAATAAAGTCGTGGGACTTAATTTACATAACTAAAGGAAGATTCTACAAGCTAGAAGGACCCTTTAAATCACCAGAGAAGCGAAGTTGTTGAAAAGAAAAGAGTAAGTCTCTTGACTTCGATTTCAAAAGTACAAGGTAGAGGGAAGAAAAATTAAATTCAGTTGCGTATTGATAGTCACCCGAGGACCACGTAAAAGTCTGAAGAATCAGCAGTAGGTC
>JAGFPH010001162.1:316436-330548 GCA_018207615.1 Philaenus spumarius
CAGAATCCGAGACCTTAAGGTCGAGGTGTAAACTCTTGACAGCTTTAATACCATAAAAGTGTTAAGTGTCCTGTTCAAATCCACGTAGACCAACGGCCGGGATGAAGGGAGTTTGTCCACTGCGAGCGAAACGAAGCAGTGCAGAATCCGAGACCTTAAGGTCGAGGTGTAAACTCTTGACAGCTTTTCTGCTACGTGCGGAACGAAGCAACGCGTGATTTGTGGCTAAAGGCCGAGGTGCAAACAAATTATACTAATACATTTCGTTCAAGGAGGCAGCTATTCAACGCCTTCGTGAGTAGACCTAGTTCCCAAATGATTGAAACCCTAAAACATATAAACTTAATTTTGGAAATGTGCTCAACTCACGTCACCGTGTTAGCTGATCGGATTATTTTTCTTGGTAACGTCTATTTGCACAATAACTGCAAACTGCAAATGCCTCCATATCGGAATAAATGGTATTTGTATGTCCTATAATAAATACACTCCTGGACAAAAGTATCGCACCACTTCAACATTTGCGTATTATTTAATTGCAAAACCAGATAAGGTTCATAAGATAACTAAATTACAATCTACATAGAAAGAGAAAATACAACTAATAAAAAAAATTCTTTTCTCATCTTAGTCATATATTATTATCTTATCAACAGTCCAAATTCCAAATTATGCAATTCTTCTGTTTTGAAATAGACATATTTTTTCATTCCTCTGATAAAGGAAGTATGTTGAAGGAACCTTGTAAGTCTTTACAATACCCAACCTCTTTAACAAAACTGGTAGTATGGATGTGCATCGTCGGTTGACTACTGCTGAGATACGTAGAGCAAGAGTTTTATTTCAACAAGGGCGTTCGCAAAGAGAACTGGGTAGAATATGTGGAGTGCATCATTCTATAGTTGGAAGAGCTGTAAGGTGATTCTTAGAGACTGCGCATGATAGCAGAAGGCCGGTTCAGGGTAGACCAAGAGCAACAGATATCAGAGATGACCGATTTCTTTCTGTCAACGCTCTGCGGAATAGAACAACTACCAGTACGGAGCTGCAGGGACTGATCAGACAGGTACGTAATGTCCACATTTCCATTCGTACTGTACGTAGACGTCTCAGCGACGTTAACTTGAGCAGCAGAAAGCCTGCCTCAGGTCCTCTCCTCACCGCACGCCAAAATGCAGCAAGGCTTACATGTCCTCGGGACCATCTCAACTGGACTCTGGATGACTGGAAGAAGGTCCTGTTCTCAGACGAAACAAGAGTAAGGCGTGGTAAAAGGTACTTCTCACCCCTGGGACCCTGGTCCCCTTTGGAGGAGGTTCTTTCATGTTCTGGGGAGGTATAAATTATAACGCTCTACAGAACTCGTAACCCTTACAAGACCTGCTTTAAATGATCAAAGCTTGTAGAAAACATGCTAGAAGAACATGTAGTTCCTTTTGCACACTTTATAGGGCGCCAGTTCAAACTGATGCATGACAAAATGCTCGACCACACAGCGCACCAGCTGTCCGAGGCTACCTTAGGGAGGTAGTCATGAACGCTATTGACTGACCGCCAAGGAGTCCAGACCTCAACCCTATAGAGCACGTGCGGGACACATTGAAAAAACGAATCAGAGGCAGAAACAACAGGCCAACAACTCTAGCTACCCTTAAAGACGCAATCATTGAAGAGTGTGAGACAATTCCACAGGAGGGTATCCAACATCTCATTAGCGGAATGAGACGGAGGCTGTGGAGGCTCCAGGAAGTTATCAGAGCCAGAAACAAAAGGCCAAAAATTCTAGCTGCTCTTAAAGACGCAATGATTGAAGAGTGGGAGACAATTCCACAGGAGGATATCCAACATCTCATTAGCGGGATGAGACGGAGGCCCCAGGCAATTATCA
Source organism: Philaenus spumarius (assembly GCA_018207615.1). Taxonomy (NCBI): domain Eukaryota; kingdom Metazoa; phylum Arthropoda; class Insecta; order Hemiptera; family Aphrophoridae; genus Philaenus; species Philaenus spumarius. Next base: position 318,325 of record JAGFPH010001162.1, read on the forward strand.
GAGCCCGAGGTGGTAACACCAAGTACTAAAAAATAACCATTAATACAATTCTGACAAATTTGTAGTTCTTGTAGGATTAACATGTCAACCATTGATATTACCTTTTCTGTTAGTGTGAATTTCATATTGTTTCTTATAAAGCAAACTTTATTAAAAAACAAAAATTTTCATTAATTTCACTATAACACTAAAACAGATGAAAATGTATTGCTTCTTAAGGTTACTTAGTTGTTTCTTATACTCAAATCCTAGAAAAACAATAGAGGTGCGATACTTTTGTCCACCAGTGGATATACTTTGAACACAGAGTTACAGATTTATAGAGTAGATAGTAGATTCTAACTAGAATGAAGGCCCTATCAAGTTAAAACTAAAGCAAACACAAGAAGAATTACACAAAAACAACGTTTAATAAAATCAACGAAGAAGCGAAATTAACAGTTAACAAAGTTCTAGTTTTTTGTGTTGGTATTTACAAATATATGTAGGCCTACATTAGTTTATATTCAAATCAAATTCTAAATGGTTTAAATGCCTACATTTCAAATTAGGTTGCTTTGATATGGTAAAACTATACCGCTCAAACAATGAATAGAGTAGATTTAATAAATAAAGCCTACTTGTAAGGAAAACTCTTACCGCTGGCGGATGCTGGACTGGAATTGTATACAGCGCCCCTCACCCGCCTTGACAATGAAACATTTACACATCTTCCTCATGGAACGTAAGCAGGGACCATGATTAACTTAAGTCGTACCAATGGATGAGAGTTTAACCCCCAAAAACCAAGGTCAGCCTAGGGGCCGTAGAACGCTGACAACTCACCGGATTTAATGCTAGGACTTGGAACAACCAAGCTCACGTAACCAGCTTTGACAAACACAAATTTACATAGTAACTTATTATAAAGAAAATACTAGACACTATTAGGGTTGGCAGGCGATACAAGCCCAACAGGGCTATTCGCCCATAACCCAATTTAATTTACGTTACAGGACTAGCAACTGTCACATCGGCCCCTGAGAACCGGTAACCACGCACAGTAGTTCTTACCCGACCATGATTAAAGTATTAATTAACATTGCGAACATTTATGCCATAAGTTGTGATCAGCCTCATCGATGCTTATCCTACTGAGCAGTTCACGGTTGTCCTCCCAAACGCTGCCGTTGCCTACTTGATAATCGTCGCACTCTACAAAGATAAACCGTGATAAGCTCAGATATTGACACCCAATCTTAAAACTGATCCTGAACTCATACGTTTTAAGAAAACTGAAACCTTTTTCTGAATTGTTTCATTAAATCATATTACATTAAATTTCTTAGAGCTTAGAGGGTAATGGGTGCTCTGTGTAGGAAATAGCTCTGCACTCTATTATTAGCGAATTTCCAAAGGAAAAATGAGCTATTGTAGTGACCCTTATGGTAAGACCTAAGGTAGGGAATAGTAAATCAGCACCGATCATGGTCCCCAGAACACGTTTTGGGATGTCATTAAATGTACATACGTGTTCGCACTCTAGCGGCCGCATTTTAAGTCCGATTTGGTTCAAATGTGCTACACACGTTGGTTGTCTACGTCGCTCAAACTAGTTCGTTAGCCAAAAAATATCCAACTACCGGAAGTACGTTTTTTGACCGGTAGTAACTATTTTTTGAAATTTTCTTATGAGAATAAAACATTTTTAGAGTTTTATCTAAAAAAATTTAAAAGGGCCTATAGGATATTACTCTGCACATTTTGCTTTTTTACACGACCTTATAGCTAGCTTGGTTCCCGAAAAATCGATCAAAACGTAAAATACCATAAAAGTACCTGGGTCAAATCCACGTGTTGGATTTTACCGTGGGGGCATCTTCTAATCCGAGGCCTTCTAATAATTGCGGCTAAACAATCGTGCGACTATAAATTGCAAGTGGAGGCCTAGCCTAAATGTACCATAAACAGCAAGTTTGTACGCTGCGAGCGAAGCGAAGCTCATAAACCGAGGCCGCAAGGTCGAGGTGAAAACTCGCAATTTAATATATTTCGTACACAGATGCAGCTGTTCAGCGCCGTCGTGAGTAGACCAATTTCCCAAATTGTTGGTTCAAACCCTAAAACATACAAACTTAAATGTTTTGGAAATTTGCTCAACTCACGTCAGCGGTTCAGCTGCGTGGTCGAATTGTCATGTAACTGCAGCCTAAACTAAAAATTTAAATGAAAGAATTTTCTCAATATACAAGTAATAATTCATGAAGCATCTTTTAACCGAATAAAACTGCAGTAATTAATCAACAAAAACGTGGTGTTTGACTACGCACGCGAGACGGACACGTCCAGTCTGCAATGCGATAAGTCGTTACCTTTGCGGAAAACTCGATTTGAATAAATTCCCGCTCTGATTGTACGATTAATAAAGTTACAATCAGCTAGATTAATTAATCGTTTGCAATTAACTGCATACAAAGTGTGGATGTTGTGAAAAACGTGCTTTACTGGTGCTGCTGAGCGTGACAGTTTGCGGTCTGGCGGACAACTAGGCGGAAGTAAAAGAAAGCAGACTTACTTGGTGTTTTATTCAATGTAGAAGTTGTTATACGACTCTTTTCCCAATTGGAAATCATACCATCTTTTAATTCGTCTTTGGTGCAACCGAATTACAACGTGAGTTGGAGTGCAACACCGATAATTTGAATTACAAATAATTCAGTTCAAATTTACTTCAGTTGAGCGAATTCCCTAAATTACTTTATAAGTGTTCCAACCATTTGGAAAATTAGTCTCTCCTCACGAGGGAGCCGAATAGCTACCTCCGAGTAAGAAATATATTAATAGAATTTGCACCTCAGCCTCCAGCCCCGGCTCACGCGCTGTTTCGTTCCGAGCGGGAAAACTCTGCGAGTTTGCACCTCGACCCTACGACCTCGGATTATGGTCTGACAAACTCACTGTTTATGGTACATTTAGGCTAGGCCTCCACTTGCAATTTATAGTCGCACGATTGTTTAGCCGCAAAAAAATCGCTGTCGCAAACGTTTTGCCAGTCCACACACTTGCGGCAGTTAAATCGACCGATAGATTGTTTTTCAACATTTCAAATATGTATGACATTAAAACTTGTTGTGTTATCGCTTTGGACGAGATAAGGATTTGTATTGGGTTCATGCAATAACAAGCCAAAGACGTATTAAAGGTCAGTTTTACAAGCTATTTGAGGATTTAGTAATGAATTTAGCATTAATTTCTTTTTCATTGTTAGCCATCTTGACAACTCGTACGGGAAAATAAAAATGCAATATATGAACAAATAGAAACAAATGAATGTATACATGTATTCGCATTGTGAAACAAATCAACGTTTGGTGGAAGTAGAACTGCTAGAGCGTGACTAAACTGTCGTTAGTGCCTATTGCCCGTTTTCAGTTTAGTTGATAGCACGGGCCTTATGGAGGCTTGCCGAGCAGCTACTACCGGACCTATCTACATCGGCTCCTATTCACAACCACATTGAATTATGAATATCCTTGTCTCGGTGTTTAATTCAAGATCCAAATTAGTTCATTTCAGTAACGTGCCTCATGTTTAAGTAAACCCCATTAAATATTTCTAATAACTAGTTTAAATGAGTTTTATGAGGTTGTAATGTTTTCATGCGGGCTACTAACGTAACATCTCCGTTTCAATAGCATGGACAATGCCTGCCCATGCTATCAACTACACTGTAAACGTAATATAGTGGATGCGTTCATGTCTGTCCGTGTGATTAATTGGAAAGAGCGTTCAAAGTAAAACCAGTTGCAAATATTTAATCGCGGCGAGTTTTTCATCGCAAATGAACGCACGTACATTTTAATCAATGAGTTCTATTTTCACTTTTGATTGCGACTATAAATCGCCTTAGGGTACTTTTATTGGATTTTACGTTTTGATAGATTTTGTACGAGAGAACAAGAAGTTATATAAGTACCTATTATATTTATATGTTGTTCATATCTGTGTGAGATTTGTTTATACTACTTTTAAACATATTATATTATACTGTATAATACATTGTTTGTATAGGCCTAAGTGGTACTTTTAAAGTTGTTTACTGCTATTGCTAAAATATACGAACGGTTTAAACGCATAAGATAACATAATTATCTGGATATCTTAAAATAGACATTAGTACTCTAAAAATATACCTAAGAGCGCACCCCCTCTAAGTAAATTCCCACCGAACCCTACGTGGTGCAGCACGACTCTGACTGCAGTGATATGTTAAGATGTGTAAACAATAATAATGTAGTGTGACAGTCTTCTATACTTGAGAAATATTGCCAAGTTAAGCACATAAGGACCCCCCCAAGGAGAGTCCTCCTAAGGGAGGAGGAGTAGACTCTTTTGAACCCTTCTTTAATTCTTAATCCATCAGTTTATATATCTGAGGAGAATATATTTCTTCTGTGGCCTTGCTTGCAAAATGATAGTTGTGTTACTTGCATATTGTAAATAGTATTATTTAAATTATAAAATGAGAAAAAGAAAGTTATATGATAATAACGGAATAAATAATTCGGACACGCAGCTAAACCACTAACGTGAGTTGAGCGAATTTCCAAAATTAAGATTATATGTTTTAGGGTTTCAACCACAGAGCATTAGTATTAAATATAGAGGTGCTATCCAGTAAAAGACCAATATACGGCAGTGAAGCCATTTTTCATCAGGCTCGGCGACCATGGTGAGTGATAAAAAGCGAAATCAGTGGTCCGGGAGCGCTCAATTTTAAAAGACGGCGCTTCACTTACACGACGATTTGAACAACTAAACGTTGATGAAATCTTATGAAACTTTGCACATTGTTAGAAAAGAAGTTACTGGTGCTAACAAAGTCAGAGTTAATAATTTTCCATTTCTAGTATTTATGTAATCTTGAAAAAACTTCAACAAAAATTTAGACATTTTAAAACTTGACATGAAATTAAAAGTCGCCTACTACTTTACTTTTGGTCAGAGAGCTACCACCTGAAACCAAGTTGTAGCCAGTTAAACAAGGTTTATGGAACTTTTTGTTTCTTTTCGATACGACCTATACTTTAGAGAAACGATAGGTAAGTGTTAAAACAATTTTCAACCGGCACGCAGTCAATACGCTCTGTAGCTGTATCATGTTAATTTGTTCGTAAACTGAATACCATTTTTTAAATTTAAAGTGTAGTTCATTAAATAAATACATACTTTTAGTTCAAGTGCATTAGTTAGGAAAAATTTAGAATATGTTTTGTAAACATTAAGTACCTACCCTAAAGTTGAAACATATTTGAGTCGAAATGATAAAAGATATCGATTTCATATGAAATAGATGTATAAATAATAATGTAATTATTTTAAATCTGAGAATACTGTGTTTAACATTATTAATATAGCTAACAGATAACAGCCATTATTGTATTATTCAAGTTAATTTGATTCTGTTATGTAGGCCAACTTTTTATGATAAAAGAGTGTTTTTAAACAGTATCCGATCTAAACACAGATCATTAGAATTAAACACTGTTTAATTCTAATGTTCTGTGGATTTAAAACACTAATTTATTAAACCATAATAGGAATATAACATGTTTGATTACATACAAAGACCTAATGCGTGAGGCGCGGAGCGTGGTGGCAGTGTCTCGCAGTGCCGGTGCGGAGTGGGGGGACCGCCATCTTCAGTGGCACACTAACTGCAAAGTGGCTTCACCACCGCACGAATACGAAATATACAGGGTGAATCAGACCTCAGGTGCCAATGTATAGCGATTGAACCAAATCACCTACACCATTCGTTTTAGCTTAAACCCCTCCCAATATTTCGACCCTAGAGAACTCAGTAAAAATGTTTTCAAATCTCAAAACTTTTGGGGAGTGGGGGTCGTTTTTGGAAAATTTTCAAATGTAAAGGTAGGTCGAGTGACACCTCATTTTAAAGATCACTGTTCACTGATCATTTTGGGAAAACAATGTTAACTTATCTTAATGCTTATGAACAGGGTGTTCCATCATGGGCTGCTTAGTTCCACTTGCAGAGGAAAAACTCGCTTAGCTAGTTTGCATCCCGGCAGTCGGCCTCGTAACAGAAGCTGCCAATCGGTAAAATCCCCTTGTAGATTTGAATTTTGGTATTTTACGTTTTGATCGATTTTGGGGAAACCAGACGGGCTGTAAGGTCAAGTAAAAAAAATATGCAGGATAATCTTCTATATAAATCTTTTCAGATAAAGTCGAAAAAATAGTCTTTTTCATTATAGTACGAAAAATCTGCAAAAAATGTACTTCAGTAAAAAAATGTGGTTCTGATAGTGGGATTGTTTTGGCTAACGATCTCGTTTGAGCCACTTAGAAAAAAAAACATGAGTACTGAATTTGGACCAAATCGGATGTAAAATGCGGCCGTTAGAGCGCGAACACATACATATACATTTTAATGACAAGCCAAAACATGCTCCGAGGACTATGAATGGTACTCATTGACTACTCCCGACATTAGGTCTCACCATAAAAGTCACTGCATCGTTCATCGTGCAGTCAGTGTGACAAGGGCCTACATGAGTGTCAAATTAGTTTATTTTAAATTTTAGTTTGATGTTTATAACGAAATACAGTTGCGACGACGTTTGATGTCCGTTATCAGTTAGAGGCTCTGTCAGTTTCCTCTCAGCTGATAAGAGACAAAGCGTGCAAAACACATAATTACAAGAACAATAAATAACGGTTAATCATCTCATAAACTTTTAAAACTTGAAAATCTAAAGTTATCATATCGGATGATTTTCTCGAAAGAAGTGTATTTTCAATGAGACCATAAAAACCATCAACATTTTGTAAATAACTTACAACATACCAGTTTTAGTGTACCAATCAAAAATTAAATTGGTGATTTTTAAAGGGCTTCAATTTTTAATGTATCATATGTGTCCTTTGCAAATTGTTTAGTTGGAGGTGGTGTGAGGGGGATGGGGATTTTGTAAATAGGTTGCTTAAGGTTACCCTTGACGGTGAATAACTGTCCCTAGATGCCCTAGATCAGAATTTGTATATCTCTTTCCAATTTTAAATAATAGAGTTGGTAAGTTTTCAAAAAATTACCCTGTATATTTCATCTGGTATTCGTTGTAACTTAAATGAAACGGTTTATAAAACTTTCTGAGATAGGTGTTCAAAGTTTGTTTATGGTTCACTTGTTCACCAGTTCAAATTTGGTTCACCCGTTGCTTTTCTAAATCGCTCGGATGAGTTCTTTAGCCAAAAAATCCAACAAACAGAAGCACGTTTTTTTGACATTAAATACATTTTTGTTGAAATTTTTCGTATAGTACTAGAACGATATTTTTTTTAATTTTATCTAAAACAATATATATACGAGTTTATTCTGAACATTTTGTAATTTTCCACAACCTTATAGCTCATTTGGTTAATAAAAAATTGATCAAAACGTAAAATATCATAAAGTACCATAAAAAGCGAGCGAAACAGTTCATAATCCGAGGACGCACGGACTAGGGGCAAACTCTCAAAGCGTTTTCCATAATCCGAGGGTGCAAACGAGTGTTTCCTCTGCGAGCGGTACTAAGCGGCGCGTGAGCCGGTGCTGGAAGCTGAGGTGCAAACAAATTCTACTAAATATTTTGTACACGCAGGCAGCTAATCAGCGCCTTCGTTCATTAGTTGGAATCCTAAAACTTATAAACTTAATTTTGGAAATTCACTCTACTCATTCGTTTGTCATCAAAAGTGTAATAATCAATAATTTTAAGAGTCTATGCAAATAATAAATCGTGTCTGTATGTCTGTTTGTGACATACATCCAAATTCGAAAAAGTCTATTTGTTCAAAAGTTGTGACGTCAACAGTAACCAAAGACGACTATTTCGGCCTCTTTTGGGCAGGTTTCTGCTTATAACAGCAAGTTTAGCCACATGAATATACTGACTGAACTTTCCATCAGTGAACCTGAAAACTTCAGAAACTATCTGAGATGAGCGAGGAATGTTTTTAAGATTTACTTGGACGAGTTTCCAAGCATATTGAAAAAAGAGACACGCATTTGAGACAGTCAATAACAAGGCAAGGAACGCCTTGTAGCCACTCTTCAGTTTCTAGCCAGTGTGAGAATCTACGAGAACCTGAAGTCTGACGACCGCCCAACCGAACAAAACCATCGAGCATGTTGGGATGGAGGCCACACAATATCGAACATGTTCGACGAGCCGCTCGATTCCGACCTGCTCGACCAACATGCTCGATAGTGTGTGGGGGCTTTAAGAACTGTTCGCAGAACCTCTGCTTAACTGTACGTATCGATCAAATGAACGGCATTATCAAGATGAATTGAACCGAATCTTTAAATAGGTTTGAACTTTGAATCAGACTTGCCGCACAGTTTACACGGACGATACAGAACAAACAGTGGGATGCTGGGAATTTGATTTGAGACAGGGAAAGTAGTGACCTTAGACAACAAATCGTTACTTTTCGGGGACTTTCGTAACTTTAGTAGTCTTGTAGACACTCTGATTCTCTTCATATTCTAAAGGCGAAGTATGGCCGGTATATTTAACCATCTCGGCCGCCATCTTGAAAAATTAAATTAGCTCGGGAGACAAAATGGTCCTCTGCAGATTTTCATTAGGTAGCCTAACTTATGTCTTAAAAAAATAAATCATAAAGACATGGATGGACATTACTTCCAGGTTTAAATTAAAAATGCAATTAAAAAACCATACTCTAATGTATGTTGTAAGAGTGGTATTACAGATGTTGACCCAATAACACGACCTTCACTTGACCTTGGTGTATCATTGCATTGCACTTATCTTTACTGTCAAGTACTTGTAGGTTATCTTAACATATATTGTGTCAGAATACTTATAAAGGCAATCAGATTATAACAGAGCTTAATACGTCCGTCCTGTCTTAACTTCTATACGATTTTTATTGTAAACTCTTATTTTTCTTAAAAAATGTTATTTGAGTAAAAACATACTATTACGGGAGATTATGTATAGATTATTAGCCAAACTCCATAGGAGAGATGAGCTATTGCAGTGGCTCTTATGGTGAGACCTAATGTCGGGAATGGTCAATGACCACAGATCATGGTACCCAGAACACAGTGTTCTCACTCTAATGACCGGTTTTAGGTCCGATTTGGTCCAAATTTGGTTAACAAAAAAACAAAAAAAAATTGGAAAACGGTTGACCCTAAAGGCCATCCATGTAACTTCCCGCTAAGTTTAATTACAACAAACACTATTTTTGGAAATTTTGAACTGCCATAACTTTTGAATGAATCAACCGATTTTTATGCGATTTGCGGCAATCGATTCAGTTTTTAAGTCCATTGAAAGAATCAACAATAAATTTTTTTCAAATGAAAAGTTTCGGAGAAATTGAGGAAAAACACTTTTTTTTATTTTCTTTCGTTCACGATATCTCGCGAAGAATCAACACCGATTTTTATCCGATTTGCGGCAATCGATGCAGTTTTTTGAGTCCATTGAAAGAATCGACAACAAAAATTTTTCTGATGAAAAATTTCGGAGAAATTGAGAAAAACATTTTTTTAATTTTCTTTCGTTCACGATCTCACGAACGAATTAACCGATTTTGACCGGACTGGTAGCGATCCACGTCGCTTTTCAAGGTTAAAAGCTGATTAGATTTTGGAATTGATCGGTAAAGCCGTTTAAACGTTATTCCAAAAAAAACCTGATTTGAAAAAATTTTATTTCTTAGTTTTTTCGAAATTTCTCAGAACCTATCGGTCCGAATTAGTTGAAATTTTCAGGAAATCTAAGTTTGATGGAACTCTTTAGACGCCGTTTGGTAGGATCCAATCGATTAAGCCGTTCAAAAGTTATAAGCGGGTCACATACTTACATACACACACACACCAACACATACATACAGACAGGGTGACACCCTCTCGGGAGTGGTCAGGGAAGATTCCTAGGACCTCAAAACGTCGAGATCTGATGAATACTCGATTTTCGAAAAACGGGGTGAAACCAATAACTTCCCGATTTTAGAAAATTTTCAATTTTCTTAGCGGGAAGTTAAAAAAAATTAACAACCTAATCACATTTTTTGTCAGTATATTTTTTAAAAGATTTTTCGTACGCCTACTAGAATCAACCATTTTGTGTTTTACCTAAAAAAAATAAATATCCTTATATATTATTTCTCAAAGGTGTTTTGTTGTCACTAAGCGATAACACGATTAATTCATCAAAATTAAATATTCAAACATAATGTTATAGCTTACGTTCCCCGCTATTAACGAAAATTAAAACTGCTTAAAATTCATGTTTTCGTTACAAAATTTGATTTAAAAAAAATGTATATTATACTTCATATCTTTCCTAATGAAAGGCGCCATCTATTAACAATCTGTTTAACTAACATGACAGCTCTTAGTTTGATAGTTCATATGGTTAATAATGAAAGGCGCCATCTATTAACAATTTGTTTAACTAACATAACAGCTGTTATTTAAATCCATGTTAAATGCATTCTATATGCAAGTGCAATCTATCACGGAAATCAAATCAACGAAAAGCGTTATAAATCGTTATAAACTGTTGTCAAATTAAACCAACGTAAATAAATAAACGTAATTTACTTAATTAAATCAATGTATTAAATCAGGTAAATAGACCTACTCCTAACATGCGATATATTCGCAAGGGTCAGCTAGTAGGAGATTATTCAGCACATTTTACTTTTTGACACGACCTTATAGCCCCCGTCTGGTTCCCCAAAATCGATCAAAACGTAAAATACCAAAGAAGCGAGTTTGTCCGATACGAGCGAAGCGAAGCAGTCCATAATGCGAGGGCGCAAGGTCGAGGTGCAAACTCGCAAAGCGTGATTTATAATCCAAAGCCGCAAGGTTGAGTTTTTCCACTGCGAGCGGAACGATTCAGCTTGTGAGCCGGGGCAGGGCTGAGGGCAAACCAATTCTACTAATATATTTCGTACGCGGAGGCACGTCTTTATGAGCGTCTTTATGAGGCACGGAAATTCAGCGTCTTTATGAGTAGAACAATTTCCCGAATAATTGGTTCAAAGCCTAAAATATATACACTAAATTTTTGGAAATTCGCTCAACTCACGACAGCGTCTGCGGTTCAGCTGCGATCATCATTGGCCATATTGCTTTTCTATACTAATACAGTATTATAAAGAGGTAAAATTTGTCAGTTTGTTTATTTGTATGTAGGGGGTAATCTCTGGAACTACTGAACCGATTGAAAACATAGTTTTACTAATAACAAGTTATACTATCCCTGAATAGCAAAGGCTATAATTTATTTTGATAAAAACAATTTTTATTTAAATATTTGTAAATTTAGTCGGACAAATTTCTTAGGTTAGACTGATGAACCAACACATGTATTTACATTTATTACCATAGCAACCAATTGAATAAAATAACAGATAAAACAGCTGTTTGCTGTAATATTTCCATTAACAGCTGAAAAACTTTGAAGCAATTATTTGTGTTTCTAACTTTTGGTTAGGTTTTTATTAAAGCGTAACCAGAGCCTTGCTGGTTCTTTTAACTTTTATTATAACTGCTGTTATAAAAATATACGAAATAATTTGATTTTAACATTTAACATTGTTTACCATCTTAGCTTTGGGGTTATTATTATAAGCTATACCTTTATTATAAAGAAAACATAACATGATTATTTGTATAGAAGGTCCCAACGGGGTTGGCGTGCGGAATACGCAGAGATTTCTCCTAGTAATTTATAAACTGCCTTCAGTGTTACATTGCAGGTTCGTTGTTTCGTATGAACAATGTTAGGCCTACGTGTCGATACGCCAAACAGTATCACGTGCATAGAGGTGTGAATATGCCTACATTATGACGTAGATCGTAGCGGCAACTTGTCGCCAGCAGGTACCTCCTGGAATAACCCGGAGAGACAGTTTATCCTTTACTTGACTTTGTCACACTACAAAAATAAACTCATCCGTCTCAGTCACATGTCTCCTGTTCTTGGAATGTGAAGATTCTTATTTTAGTCGACTCCCCCTGAAAGCGAAGTCGGCGGAGAATCCCCCGGGATGGGGTTACTGAAGGGGGATCAAAGAGGCAGAGAGGGTGAAGAGAGATTTACAGTTTGTGCCATGCTAACTCCTGTATTTTCCCCCGTTTCAAAAATAAATTATTTTCGTTTAAAATTATTGGGAGTAGTTAA
>JAGFPH010001163.1:0-28525 GCA_018207615.1 Philaenus spumarius
AATATATTTTTTGTTAATATACATTTAACTTTGATTTGTCTATCCGTGCAAAGCCGGGTCGGGCCAGCTAGTTTACAAATAAAATGTAAGTTAACTGAATTGATTTCGATAAAGAATTCATAGCTCGAAAGGATTTCTCAATAAGTGAATTTACAATAAACATTTTTGTGTTAGATTGAACAGAAAGAAAACAAAACTGTTGTTTGCCTTGTACATTGAAAACATTTCCGCTCCCTACCCAACACAATAGTAAGGTGACCTTTAGCAGACGGGTAGTATAGTGAATGACAAAGCGGTCTTAGCCTGTAATACACTCCCCTCCTTGTGGCATCGTATTTATTACTCACCATTCATTCTCACGAGTTTCTTCAACCTGCTACTGTATTTTGTTCTTTTGTTTTTAGTCGCTGTCGATGTTAAACTTTGTGAATGAAAGTGTCATTATGAGTGAAAAGCGTGTTGTTTTGTCTTTAAATACAAAAATGGGAAGCAATTAAACGATTAGATGGAGGTGATTCAATAAGAAAAGTGGCAAGTGATTTAAGTATTGGGGAATGGGGAAGTGACTGTCGTGAATTGAAGACGAAATAGATTGGAAATTAAAAAATGGTTATCTCAATGGTTAGTCAATCAATGAAAAACTTCATAGGCATTATTTTTGTGGTTTTTATTACAGGAGGCAATTTTTTAATTAAAACTATATTATTTAAAGATAAATAAAATAGATTTCGAAGTAAGTACGGCTCCAAATAACGACGTAAATGACGCGGGAACTCGCACTTCAATGGTTTTCTCATGGCCTATCGTAATATCCGAGTTTTTGGTTATCCGAGGACTGCCTGGTCCCTATTACCTTGGATAATAGAGGTTCTACTGTTTTAAAATAAAACCTTGTCTAATGATACACCACAATAGTAACATGAAATATTATTATAGTTCTGATTATTGGACTACACACAGGGTAAAATACTTTATAATTTTGTGGCATTTCTCCGTGTTATCTTTATCCGTTGCGGATAAAATTGAAAGTGATAAAACAAACAAACTAGTGATCCTATAAGGATTATGTACTTCACTTTCAAGGTTCAGAACCCTGAAAACATAAAAATAAGAACATACTTGTTAGTTAATCTATGATGTCAACATTTAAATAATTCTGTATAATAACAGGAGTTAATACTTATAACTTACTTTTGCTTTCTATCCAGCTGTTTATTTGCATCAGTTAATTGCTTCTTAACTTGAGATAGTTCAAGCTGTAAAGAGTTCACTTTGGCAGTCAGCTGATATTGACCATTCTCTTCTAAAACTTTACATAAAAGTTGAAGTCTTTGTACTTCTCCGCTCAACTCCCTAAAAATATAATTACAAATGAATTTACCAAAATTGTGTGCTTCTATAATTTATAAGTTACACAAGTTCTACAAGCTATAAACTGAAAATTCCTTTTTACAATTGCTTGGAATTCCTAATTAATTTTTACAAAATATTTTAGTTTCAATTATTTTTAATAACTAACACCTTTTCCTTCCATCTTAACCTCAAATTGAAAATAACCACATCTTAAATAAAGTGCACTAATCAAAAATGTGTGCGCGGTCGCGGGACCCCCGTCAGGAATGAAGTTCATCACGAATTTTCTTCAAATCCTTAAGTAATTTAATATGGATATTTTGATTATAGATATTTATAAATTTTCGTGAATTGATGAAAAAGCGCTATGTCCCCTCTATGCAACTTTCTCTTTCTCTTTGTAATTCGTATATTTTTTATTTTCTATAATTTTTTCAATGTAAATAATGCAAAATAAGGAATAAAATCACAGAGTTTCATTTAATACTTTTGGAAGAATATAATTTATTCAAAAAATAGTGAATTATAGAATTTTTTTACAGTTTTTCATCATATTGTACCATGGTAGTTATTGGCTTATGATTACTATAATAAGATACATATATCAGGGTGACTAGTGATATGACCTTTTGAAATTCCCTGACTTTTCCCTGACCAAATCTTAGAAAAAGCACAAACAAAACCATGCTAATTTAATTTGAGTAAATCAATCATATTATATTGGTGAGCAAATAAATTTTTAGGAAATTAATTAAATATTTAATTAAACACGGAAATATTATAACAGTTAAATATTTAATACTATCTATGTTACTGTACCAACCACCAGCAGTTGCAAATTACACATTTATGACTGAATATTAAATTAAAGAATGAATTACTCAAATTATATTTTATTATATTATAACAAAAGAAATAACTAATTGGTTCTTGTAATCCAGCTACCGGAACAGATTTGCATTTAATATTTAATTAATTGATAAGAATATACCCAAATTCGAAAACAATTAATAATAAAACTAACATTTTTAGAAACAGCATGTTAGAGAAAGGTTTCAAGGTCATATCATGGCAAGTGCATTGGAACAAGCTGCCACATTCACTCTCGTAACTTGCAGATAATTGTTTTTACGTATCAGAATACGTAGTTTTCTTATTGTTTAATTTAGAAATTCATCATGTTTATTTTCTCAATTAAAAATTGTAATTATCTATGATTTTAAATAGTTATTTTTAACTATTTTCCTTAGAAATTTTATTTTTCCCTGACCTTAACCAAAATTCCCTGACTTTTCCAAAAAAGTAAAATTCCCTGACTTTTCCAGGTTTTCCCTATTTTCCCTGTCGCTAGACACCCTGATATATTAATGATATAATTTTAATCTTTTAACTGCTGTTTATTATTAGATTGTTTTTTATACAAATATTTACTGTTTCCATACATTTAATAAAGGTGTAGAATGATTTATAACTTCAAAGATAAGATGGTAAACACAGTTAAATGTCAATTCATTGCAAATACATTCAATAAAATTTTTTTTTTATTCATCATTCTAGACCTAACCCAAAATTATTGTATGTATGATGCCGTTAACGCCTGCAGGTAAAATAAATTAAATGTACACACAATAACTTTAGGTTAGGCCTAGACTGATGAATCAACATTTTATATTGACTGAATGTATTTCATCGCTTGACGATAATATCTGACCTACGCCGGACGGAATCAATCGTCTCTTAATTTAAATTGATGAACAAAAAACACATGTTTCTTGAATGTATTTACATTCATTGCCATAGCAACCAATTTGATAATGCTTTTTCGTTACTCGTATTGTATATATGTCATTGCCATAGCAACCAATTAATAACACTTTTTTTCGTTACGCATTATATTTTCTATTTGTTAACTCCTACAGCAACCCGAGTTAAGGAACTTCGTCGATTTAATTTATTTTCAATGGTTTACCTGATTCTTTTTTCATGAGCACTTTCGTTTATACGCATAGTATTGACAATACTTCGAGCCTGGCAAGCGTAACGTAGAGTAGATAAAGTTTCCTCGATAAAAGCAACACCTGGACTCACAGTTGCCAACATCACTGTTTTTGAGTTACCGCCTAAACTTTCCTGTAAACAATAAACTCAATAAAAAAAAAAATTTTTTAACTATTTAATTATCAACAGTTTTTAGCACAACAGTTAAATCTATTGAAGGCAAGTTGATATCAACTTACTTTAGGAAGGAACCCAATCGGAAGCTGCGACTTTAGCACTTACATAAAAAAGATCATACAGAACAAAACGATAAGTTGCATTGTACGAGATAAACTTACATTTCTGAAAAGTTTTGGAAAGAGTTTAAAATAATTTAGTGATAGAACGATATTACAAAACTCTCAAAAACCCTTAAAATCAAACCCTCACCAGACACGCAAAGAATTTCTAGGTTACAGAAAGCTTGATAAGATTAACTCAATGAAGATCTTATGTCTCATTATTCACAGCAACTTGATATGGAATAGTCATATTACCAAGGCCAGTATACAAATTTTTGCCCTAAGGAAGTTAAGAGAATATTCAGGGATTTCCTTACTCTTGATGTCCTGCTCTATCCATATTTTTTGAATTATGGAATCCTACTCTGTGGAAATTCATCAATGAAAAAATACAGGATGTTTGAAAAAGAACTCCATAGTTTTAATTTGCCTTAGAATTTGTACAAAGAGACATACATTATTCCAGTTTGTGGTAGTATTTGATTCATCAACTGTCAAAGTTTTGTCTTCAAGCGTTCAGTGCTATGCTACTCCGCAACAGAAGGTGCAACGTGTTTTTTGGCTTGTGCAAATTGAATCTGTTATAACAGTGCAACGTAATTTTAGACGTCAGTACGGTGGTGGACACCCCACAACAAAAACTATTCGTAACTGGCTAAACTCTTTCAAGGAAACCGGCAGTATTTTGTAAGTGAAATCGCCAGGTCAACCGAGAACTTCTGAAACTACTGTTGAACAGCTTCGGTGTTTCTTGTGTTCGGAGCCCAAAGAAGTCATTGACCAGACATAGTCTACAATTAGGAGTGCCTAAAGGTACTTTGTATGATGCGATCCCTAAAAGACTTCATTTATGCTCCTACAAATTACAACTGTTACATGAACTTAAACCTACTGACAAAAACAAAAGGTTTGCTGTTAACTTTCTACACAGAATTGATGAAAATAAATTTGTTTTGAAAAATATTCTGTTTTCTGTTGAAACTACATTTCATGTGAGTCCAACAGTTAATCGTCATAACTGCAGAATTTGGGGGACAGAGTCACCACTTGAAGTTATTCAGCATCAACGTGACTCTCCAAAAATTAATGTTAGTGTGCGCTTTGATGAAAGATCGAGTGATTGGTCCGTTCATTTTGGTAGAACGAACAATAAGCGGGGACATATATTGTGACATGTTAACAGAGTATGTCTTTCCTCAAGGGGAAGATATTGAAGCGGAAAAAGAGTTTGTGTTCCAACAAGATGGAGAACCACCTCATTACAGTAAATCTTGTATGCCAGATTACTATTAGATTGAAAATCACATATATTATTTCTTAAGGCCATTTTTTTGTCGGTATGCCATAACTTCCTTAATTCATCATCAAATTACATGAATGAGGCATCATTTTAAAGCTTTCCTTAACCACAACACCGGAAAAATATACAAAATACAATTATACGAAAAAAAAAAAGAAAAATAAACCGAAAGTAACAGTAATGTAAGATCAAGTAAGTTGTAGGGATATTTTCCTGGCGTTGGCAACACTGATGATAACAATACCCAGCTGGAGAGCTGCCGTTACGCCAATACATAGGTATTTTTAATTAATTGTATATTTAGTATCATATAGTATACGCACTATACGATACTAAATATACGGCGTATACTTTAATTAAGTGGGATTTAAGTAAGTTAGAATGCGAATGCTTCGCACGGGTCAGCTAGTATGCCTAATTTTGTTAGCAGTCTTGTAGTAGAAACATAAAAACTGTTGATTTAAAAAAAAAAATTATTGATACATATTTGTATATACAATTTTCTATTTAGAACTAAATTACAAAACTTTTGTACTTATATTTTGAAAAGTTTACTACTTTTTATGTCGGCCTAAAGTTGAACCTTTTCCTTCCGTTACAGAACATTTTTTGTTTCTTCAGCTAATAACTTTAAAAATTTTACATTAATCAATTTTGTACTGGCAATACAAATTCCTTGAACCTTTCTCTGCAAAAAAGCTACGAAACACTTTTGGATTGGGGTATAATTACTATATTTGGCAAATTTTTGAAAAAATCCTAGCAACACGTACCAAAATGGCAGAAAGTTAGCATGGACAGATGTAGGGTTAAGCGATTGCTTCTCATTTGACTTGGTGGGAGGGTTTTTGCTCTATAATTTTGTTAGCCCTGCCTGATGGCATGTACATCATGATTATGCTGCATACATTGTAATGTGTATATTAATGTTTGCTATTTACAACTGTTATAAATACAATGTTTAAGAAAATTTTATTTAAAACACAAAACACTCACCCTTAACAACCACGTGAGTACAGACTCTCTGTATGGTATGAATCCTCTTTTCTTGTTTTCAGCCAGGGAACAGATCACTTTACCTAAAGTCAGAAGGGATTTATTGATGCTGACACTTTCCTATAACAAAGAGAGAAACATCTATACTTATATTATAAAGAGGTTTAATTTGTTTGTTTGTACACAGTTTGTATAAAAAGTATCGGGGAAATTTTTTTTCTGACATAACTGTACGTCGCAGCGTGCACGCACCAAGTGGGCCCGGTACAAAACGCACCAAACATCAGTCGCCTGCAAGTGTTTGTTCGGGCTAGATCAAATTTTCAGTGGACCCCAGTCAAGTGACTCGGTGTAAGTTCAAAATGCAGCAAACGATTGAAGAGCGGTTCGCCATCAAATTTTGTGTTGGACTGGGGAAATCGAATTGAGCATGATTCAACAAGTGTTTAAGGATAAAAGCATGTCACAAACTGCAGTTTTCAAGTGGCACAAGCTCTTCAAAGATGGCCGAGAGAGTGTGGAGGACGAGTCCCGCGCTGGACGGCCGTCAACGTCAAGAACCAACGACAACGTGCGTGCGAAGTGCTGAATTCAGACCGTCGATTAAGTGTGCGCATGATCGCAGTCGTATTGGCATTGAAAAGATGACAATGCACACCATTATCACTGAAAATTTGGCGATGCGAAAGATCTGTGCTCCAAGGACACTGCCTGACAAAAAAATGGTGTCGCGATGATTCCCCAACCCCCTCACAGTCCTGATTTGGCCCCAGCACACTTTTTTCTATTCCCAAAAGTTAAATCCTTCCTCAAAGGACACCCCTATGGGACCATAAGTGCCGTCAAAGAAGCTTACATGCGTACTCTTAAGGACCTTCCAGAATACGCCTACCAGGGAGCCTTCAAGTCATGGAAACGAATATTGACGATCAAGGAAAGTACTTTGAAGTATTTTAAGGTTGTGTAAGAATATCTAAAATAAATCTATTTTTCCAAATCTTTCCCCATACTGTTTATACAGACCCTCTATATAAAGGGTAATCTCTGGAACTACTGAACAGATTGAAAAAATAGTTTTACTAATAAAAAGCTACACTTTCCCTGAGTAACATTTAGGCTATAATTCATTTTGATAAAAACATTGCTTTTTTCAATATTTGTAAATTTAGTCGGAAAAAAATCTTAGGTTAGGCCTAGACTGAGGAACCAACCTATTTACAATCATTCATTACCATAGCAACCAATTGAATAAAATAACAGATAACAGCTGTTGCTCTAATAGTTCCATTAACAGCTTATTTCAAACTTTGAAGCAATTATTTGTATTCCTAACTTTTAGGTTAGGTTTTAGCCTAAGTGTAGACCTGAGCCTTGCTGGTTTTTTTAACCTTTATTATAACTGCTATTGCAAAATATACAAAATAATTTGATTTGAACATTTAACATTATTTAGCATCTTAGCTTTGGGGTTACAAAGAAAACATAACATGATTATGTGTATAGAAAGTTCCAATGGTGTTGGCGTGCGGAGCAAGAAGGGGTTTCCCCTAGCAGAGTATAAAAACATAGAGTGGATCTTTATATACTCTTATGGAATCAAGATACGAAATTATTGACGCATTGGCAAAGCTACAAATGTCAATATAGTAAACGTCCAATTGATCGAACGATGGTATTTCTCGGGTATGAACTGACTTCCAATCGATCGAACATTGGGACTAAAAGGGTTAGAAACAAACAACGAAATCGGCTACGTGCAAGCAGTGATTTGAGAGTACCTCTTAGCAAGAACCTAAGTCCTAGAATTCCTCAGCTGCTTGTCAAAAGTGTACAAAAGACACAAATGAGGTCAATTTTTATAGTTACTTTTGACTAAGTAAATTTTGTATTCATTAAAAGACAATTTACAATTAACATATTTATACAAACCCTGAGTCTATCAGCTGACGCAGACGTGTGTGTGATACGTTCACTACCAGCCAAGTCCACCAAGTTGATTTTGCTACATAGGCTGGGTACTTCTAGCAATCCTTCCTGAAACCCAATCAAGAGTCAATGTAAATAAGAAATTGTTAAAATTAGTACTGAAAAATAATGTATACATTTTGGCTCTACGTAACCAGCCCTTTTGCCTAGCACTTTTAACCCTGGAACTGGCAGAAGGTCATGATGCATAACCTTCTCTCAGGCGCAGAACGCAACAATTTCGAACATTTGCGAAAATTTGCATATATTTGCATAATCGATAATTTAACCCACTTAGAATCATCCAATCGTAATAAAACTGGCACCATTGGAAAGGAAATGAATTAAACCTTAATTTTTGTATTTACAACTTTTTCGTAAAACGTATATTTACATACGTAATCATCGTTTTAAAATATGCACATCGGTCTACAGCCCTTTCCGTGCGCGAATGTGCATACAATTGTACTGTTATTTCCCACTTCTTCAACGTTTAAGACCATCTACAATAAAATTTCTTTGGCAATTATAACGATACCATTGGATTCGTCAAGATGTTATCTTTCTGTTGGTGTCTTCCAATCAGATGTCACTATAAAAATAGTATTTTTTCCAAGAATTACTGTAAACCCTTGCGATTGGAAAGTTTTTCAACCAATGAAACAGCCCATTTGTCAAGTGATTTTACGCCTACCATATCAAATGTTTTGACAGATTTCTTTACACCATTTTGTACAGCAAAGTCTGAAGTTTGTAACGGTGGGAAGTAATTCAGAAATAACCGGTTTTTTGTCTGTCTAGACGACAGTTGAAATGTACATCATTATTACGTTCTAGTGAGAAAGCCTAGCGTGTGGGTTCCCACGCTATTCAAATGTCCCGTCCTATACGCAGAGTGTAGGGTAGCGGCTTTTCATTAGATTGATGTCATTTTGTTATTCAAATAAATATAACTCAAACACTTTTGTGAACTAAGGAAAGACAAGACGTATACCGTTCTTTTCTTTGATTTATCCTCTACACTTTCTTATAATAATATTTCATTTTTGGGCAAAGCATATATTAGTAAATGATGTTACAATCTAAGCCTAGGTTTGTTACCAGTCGTGTACTTGGAACATAAAAACTGTTCTTTTCAAAATAAAAAATTTGAAATTGATAAATGTTTTTATACAGTTCTATTTAGAACTAAATTACGAAACTTTTTTATGCTTACGAAAAAAATACAAAAAATGTTTACTACTTGTTATGTAGGCCTAAAGTTGAACTTTTTCCTTTCGTTACTGAACATTTTTTGTTTCTTGAGCTAATAACTTTTACAATTTCAAAATAAACTAATTTTTAGTGGCATATTTGAATTCTTTGAAGTTTCTTCTACAAAAAAGCTACTGAACACTTTTGGATTGGGGTTCATTTACTATTTTTGGCGAATTTTTAAAAATATGCTTGCAAAACGCTAAAAACGGGCTGGCCAATTTTCGCTATAGCATTGCCAATTCTAGGGTTAAACGAGTGTGTATTACTGAAGTAAACATTAAAATACCAAACAAGCAAGGTACTTTAAAAATAATGAAACCTTCAAATGAATTAAAATTTGCACCATTAATATAAAAACATACCCTCAAATGGCTATCTATTAAAGAACTGAATATACTTTGTTTTGCTGTGCCGTTTTAATTTTACTTCTCACCACTTTCAAAATCAGTCTTCATAGTCACTAGTATTTAGAAGTATGACCTCAGTTTGACAAAGGTTCTTGAAATTGATTTTAAAATAATTTAAATAATCATTTATTTTCAAATTCCTAATAACAGCACAAAGAACCTAAAAAATATATCACAACTCTTGTGCCGCACAAGACTAAACGGAAATATACAAGGTTAAAACAACGTAAATATTTATGCATGTGTGTGGCACTAAAATAACAATGTGTGCCAACCATGAAAAAATCAAAATAAAATAATCTTAAAAATACATGAGTTGTATTCTATACTCAAGGGGATAAGTCGGCTGCTAACAACTGTCAAAATGGCAACAACAATCCTAAAAAATATGGTGTTTGAAGTAGATTAAAATTATTTCAAACACACGATAATTAAAAGATAAATGTATTTCAATGCTATCTAGAGACAAAACAGCGAAATAAGTTTTTTTTTTTTGGGGTTTAAAGGCGAAAAACCTGGGTGGTTATCATCGCCTGTCAGCGAAATAAGATTGAGAACAGTAAACCTTTGTCAGAAGCGACATTAATTATTTCTTGAAAAAAATAATAACTTACTTCAGTCTGCGTTTGAGTCATCGTAATACTGAATATAGAATGTGATCTAGAGCTGTTCTCGTTCATATCCGTTGCAGCACTAGCTCTGAGGTTGTCTCCTACTCTTAACCAATTCTGTGAACAATCAGACACCACAATTATAACACCTTTTCGTTTGCTTCGAGGGTTAAAAATAGGTATGACCTTTAGTCGGGTACTATATCACTATGTTAACATAACCTACAATTGTGTACCTAGTAGACTAAAAGTACTTTTTCAAAAAGGATATAATTACAATTATTTTTAATACAGTAGAGTTCCGCTAATCTAAACTAATTGGGACCAAACCTTGTTCGCTTTATAAAGTATTTGGATTAACCGAAATAATGTAAAAAGGATGATAACTCAATAAAAACAGTCTATTGTAATGCGAGCAGAGTGTACTCGAGCAAGGATATTGCTCCGCCCCTGCATGATTTCATTCTGTATAATGCAATATTATAATTAAAGGGTTTTTGTTTGTTACATTAGGCTTGAATTTAGTATCTAACCTGCGAAAGAAATACATTATTAAGTGTAGAAAGACCGATCGAGGGAGGATTCGATGACACACAACAAATCAGAAAATGAACAGTGTTTGTTTAGTTTTCTTCTTTTTTTTTTGTATAGTAGTAACTTATTATTTATTAATCAAATTAGTTATAGTGATGTAAATGACGCTGCCCCTGTTCTTTCTGAATGTGTCTTTATCAGTGACACACTTTTTTCTAACAAAAGGCAGAAAGGTCCCTAAATAGACCCTTCTATAATCAACAAAAAATGGACAGAGTTAGTTTAGTTTCCTTTATCTATGATACACGTTTTGCCCCCTATGCTCTTGAGAAGACATGTGCTGGGATCTTGTCACCTTTTTTGTCATTTTACATTTCACAAGTACAGTAACTGGTTGACCGTGCTAAACTTTCTGTTATTTTTAGTTACGGTTCTTTGTATTTTACAGCTGTATTGTATAAAATTTTATAACAATAACATTGAATAATCTGTAAAACATAGTTTCTTTTCATCCATTTTGATTTAAGATCACTTTTCTGAACTTACAAACATAATTTTTAATGATTTTCCCCTTTAATTAGTGTTTGGATTAACCAAATTTTTGGATTAGCGGAACTCTACTTTACATTCAATGAAACCATTTACAGTATCATAATTTTCTACATAATCTTTGTCCAACATTGAAATATATTTAATTTAAATAGTTCACTTTATTTATAATGTCAAAGTTCACCTAAATTAAAAATTTCATATAAATCCATGGCATATTTTATGCATCCCCACTTGGTGAGAGGATTGTTTTGTAATATAAAATCTTTAGGTCATACTTTCTTTTTAAATTGTTAACTCCTTATTGAGATAGTCAGCTTAAATTACTGACAGTAATGACAGAAATCTTAACACTTACAGTCAAACTTGGATAATTCGAAGTTGAATGGTCCAGGGAAGAAATTAGAACTATCCAAAAATTCAAATTACATATGTTCACTCAAAAAGAAGAGGTAAATACATGTACAGTACTGTTCTGTAAAAACAATTAACTCCACAGTCAATGATTTAATACACAAATTTTATTTTACAAAATACTGTACATGTACAATATACTCGTACAGTACAGTAGAGTCCTGCTGTTCCGAAAATCCGCCTATTCCGTAAATCCGCCTATTCCGTAAATCCGCCTATTCCAAAAATCCGCCTATTCCAAAAATCCGCCTATTCCGTAAATCCGCCTATTCCATAAATCCGCCTATTCCGAAAATCCGCCTATTCCATAAATCCGCTTATTCCGAACAGAGTTCAGAAAAAATAACGATTTTTTTAAAATTAAAGAAGGAGAAATTAAAAAGACGTTTGTGAAAAAAGTACATTTATTGTTATACAAATAAGTTAAATAGAGACATACATAAAGCCTAAGCTTGATGAAAACGTCTAAAACCAAATTGAAATGAAAGCTAGTTTTGTTTCCTTACGTTTTCCATCTGTTTTGCGGGTAAGAAGCTACCGCAACAAGCATCCGGTGAAAAGAATACCATGCCCGTCAGAAAGAAGGAAGGATTAGATACAACAGGTAGGAGCTAGTAGTGTTGTTGCCACCTGCCAGTTCATCCGTTTTTCTCCTCCGTTTTCTTTATCTCGAACGAATTTTATTTTTTTATCGATCTTTTTTCAAGACGATGTGGTACTAACGGACAGACTGTGGGGTGACAAAATGGACAGTTTGAACAACCTATCCCTTCCCTTCAGTTTTTAGAAGAAAACAGAATCGTAACGCAATGGAAGGAAAAAACGGATGGTGTAAACCTACACTAGGGCGAGTTCAAAAGCATTTGCCGAGTCTTCGTGAGATATGAGTTCAGTTTGAGCGTTCATCTCCTCCTCGCTTTCCTCCCAGCCGATCAACGCTGTACAGGACTGACACTAGCAGATGTCCCCGCACTTAATTTACGCTTTAACAAGTCAATACATTATTGTTATATAAGAACAACTGTACCAAAAATTCGAACTATCCAAAATAAAATTCGAATTGAACACAATTTTGTACCATTGTTTTAATGCAGAATTCTAGTGACCGGACAAAAAATTTACCATCCAAGTTTGACTGTATTTCAAAATAGTATCTCTTTTTCTAGAATTAATTGTATGCAACTGTTCTCTGAAAGCCTGAAAAAACTGCATTTTATTGAATGATTCACAAAATTAAGTATCTACATGAACTTTATATGCTTTCATATTATAATATATTAATGTTTAGACCCATTTAAAATATATTACTACAATTTTGTAGCCTAATATTCACTTATAATTTTAATTCTTTCTAATAACATAACATTTAGCCTAGTATAAGAATATATTATTTGATAGCTGTAACTTTTTCCTCTAAAATGTATACATTGTGCCAGTTACAATGATAAAAACGGGAGATCAGCTTATAGCAAAAATAAACCGAAAGTAACTAGGCTTGAACCTATGCTATTGTGTTCAAGGTTCCAACTTAAGCAGACCGGACATGAGCATTTAAGGGTCGGCTCTAGTAAAACAGAAAGCAACTTGCGACTCCATATAGCGGCGGTAGGTTAGGCGGACATTGCTCATCCTAAATCCATTTAAAACCCGCAATTATTCAAATAGCGTTTTTTAAAAAAATACCAAACTCTTGGGGACAAAATTCTTTATCCGAATGGCTTGGTAATTATTCGCTATAATTAATAGTTACAACGTAAAACATATTTAAAATCACCCTATAGCGGCGGTAGGTTACATGGACATTGATCAGCCTAAATCCATTTAAAACCCGCAATTGTTCAAATAGCGTTTAAAAAAAATACCAATATCTTGGGGACGAAATTCTTTAGGCGAATGGCTTGGTAGTTTTTCGCTATAATTAATAGTGACAGCATGAAAAAAATATTAAAAATCAATGTTTTAAATTGTTAATAAATATTAAACAAAATATTTTTCTTAATTTTTAAAAAGCCATTTGCATGCATATTGACCATAGCTTTAAAATGACATATCGTTTATAATTTTCCGATCAAAAATAAAGGAAAAATATGAATTTTAATTTAACATTGGTCTTATGGAGTGTCAGCCAACATGGCCGACAGCTAGAGCCGACCCTTAACCACTTTCCTTCCTATAGCTGCAACCAAATTATGCCTTACCTGAACAGTTTCAAAAGAATGAACTTTGTGTGCTGTTAGATTCACTACATAAGGTCCCAAAACTGGATGTTCTCTAACTCGCAAAGGTTCACCACGACCCCCCTGCGTTGGTGCTAGTAGGTCGTGGATCTTTTCATTGTATATCTCAAAATAACTGATTTCCATCTTGGCACATTTGTTGGTTTCTATCTCTTTAAACAACTCGTAACAAAATCTTGGAATTATTCCCGAGGTCTTGGTGATGTCTGGATCAAATTCATCATTCAACCCCATCATACTAAACAAAATAATATTATGTCAAACAATTTAAATTTAATTTCGAATTTACTAGTTGCTAATTATTAGAGTTACATCAAATGATTGCGTGTCCGTGACAACTCGCAAATACATGTGTGCGGAGTTACGTTGTGTGTTTTAAAAGAAATTTTTTAACAATCCTTTTTTGGTGAACTTTTTGTATCATGTGATGTTATTGTGTGATACATGGAATAATTTTTGTTAAGTGTTAGTCTTAATGAATGACATTGTAATGTCGAAACTATAGCCAGACTTTAAGACAAATTAAATAATATACTCTCCAAATAATTACTACAGTACTATACATCAGAATTTAGGCCATGTTAGATAGTACAGCACCAATAATGCTCTGATGTTTTCTGTAAACTAAAGTTAGTGCTTATTTTCCTAAATCCTCAATTCATTTTGATAACAAATTTTGAATTTAAAGATTTTTCCTAAAGTTTTTATATTATTATTCAGTTATAGCTGTACAATATTCAATCATTTACTTTCCTAAAAAAACAGCTCTTCCATCAAAATAAATGTAAACAACAATTTTTCACTTTGTATTAATGTTCCACAAATTATTCTTGAAAATAGAAATATCAATAAAAAACAATATCAAGGGAAACATATTCCTAATAATTAGTTTAAATGAGTTTTATGAGGTTCATCTTTTCATGGGGGCTACTAGCGTAAGATCTCCTTTTCAATAGCATGGACAATGCCTGCCCATGCTATCAACTAGACTGTAAACGGACAATAGAATTAGGGTGTCTACTATGGCGAAAAGTAACACATCATATAGATCAGTAACAAAAGTATATAAAGTAACAATTCTATTTGTCTTAGATCGGGTAAAATATTTTGGATTTTTTTTTATTTACGTTACCCGTGATTTATGATTTTTCTGGGAGTTCCGACGAAATGCCTTTGTTCTACTTGTTATTCATTCTTGCAAATAGCGAGATTTAATTTCCACTTTTTCCGAATTTTACAACTGAAATCTACATTTTTGCGGACCTTAGCCGTCGTAATTTAAACTCAGTTTTAACGCTGGCGTTTTATAAAATTAGCGCTAATAATATTCGGACATTGTATTCTTCATTTCATTTTAAATAATATTTCAACAATGGTAGTTCTTAAAATTGGTACAAATTGTATTCGAGCCTCGTATTTTTTTTTTTTTTTTTTTGTTGAACATTCACTATGATACTTAAATTATGTTTTATCACTGATATTTTACCTAATTGTATTCGGGATTCGTTATCTTTTGTGAAAACTCAATGTGGTATAATAAATTATGTTTTAACACCGATATACCATAAAATTACTGCTAATTGTGTTGGTATTAATTTCTTAAATGGACATTCCGCTTTTTGTTGATAGGTATCAGCATCAAAAATCGTGAATAGATTTTTCAAAGAATCGGTATCGAGAATCATAAAATTTGGTATCGACCCATCCCTAATATATTTTTAGGTGGTTGCTTCTAATTTTAAAAACCGAGGTGTTAATGTATTGCAACAAAAATAACATCATAAACTCACCTGTAACTCTTCCCTGAACCAGTTTGACCATAAGCAAACAAACACACATTGTATCCTTGGAAAGCTGTTTCTACAAGAGGCTGTACCATTGTTGTAAATATGTGTTGTTGATCTGCTGCTTGCGGTCCAGTTGAAATGAAACAATGATCGTACGCAAAGCAATGAA
This sequence comes from Philaenus spumarius, assembly GCA_018207615.1. Lineage (NCBI taxonomy): Eukaryota > Metazoa > Arthropoda > Insecta > Hemiptera > Aphrophoridae > Philaenus > Philaenus spumarius. Next base: position 15,859 of record JAGFPH010001163.1, read on the forward strand.
CTATTCCAGATTCAATATCTACATTGATTGTGTTCCCGTCAACACTAATGACTACGTTCTCTCTGGAAAAAATAAGTCAAATTTAAACCTTAAATGAAAACATTCTTGCACTCTCAAAGAAATAATTTCTAATTAAGAAATACAGCAGACCTCGGATAACCAAAAACTCAGATAATAAGGTAAGCGGTAAGAAAACCACTGAGTTCCTGCGTCATTTACGTCGTTATAGGCTGATTTGGAGAAATAGTTCAAAATCCATTTTATTTGGCTTTAAATTATATAGTTTTAAATAAACAAAGAAGGTTTGATAATGTACTCAAATGAAAGAAATTGGATATTGTAAACTACTGTAATAAAAACCACAAAAATAATGCCTCTGAAGTTTTTTCATGCACGCTTTCTTTCATTGATTGTCTAGCCTCTTTTTTATTTTGAACAGGGTTGAGATACCCACTTTTCAATTTCGGATCTATTTCGTCTCCAATTTAGGACAGTAATTTCCCCAACACCTAAATCACTTTTCTTATTGCATTACCTCCATCAAATCGTTTAATTGCTTCCCATTTTTTATTTAAAGATAAAATAACACGCTTTCGCTTTCCGTTCATAGTACACCGACACCGACTAAAAACAAAATACAGTAGCAAGGAGAAGAAACGACTCGTGGGAAAGGGTGGTGGTGAGTCATAAATAAGATATCGCGAGGAGGGGAGTATAAACAGGCTCAAGACCGCTTCATCGTTCACTATACTACCTGAATAATGACTACCAAATGGGGTCCTATAAAGGTCACCATACTATTTACGTTGGGTAAGGAGCGGAAATGTTTTCAGGATCTACAAGGCAAATGGCAGTTATGTTTCTTCTGATCAATCTAACACAAACGTTTTTGATCAATCTAACACAAAAGTTTTTATTATAAATTCACTTATTGAATTCAAGCTATGAATTATTTATCAAAATCAATTCAGTTAACTTACATTCAGGTGTTTGGAGCTTTCCTACTCTCCCAACTTCATTAATATAGCTTACATAAAGTCAAAATGATTGTTTTTAAATAATAAGAAAATAATATCTAAAATAAAGGACCAAAAGACAATGTAACATTTAAGAAAAAGATCTGGCATATGAGGAATTGTTCTTAAAAAACCTAAATATGTTTTTTTAGGCGAAAAACCTGAGCGGTTATCATGGCCTAAAACCTAAATACAACCAGTTTTTCATGCTTAACTCAAAGAGCATTCAGTCCCGTCAATGTTAAAAATTTCAGATCTCTGCGTTCCCTAGATTTAACTGGGCGTTTACACAAACACTTATTGTAGGCTAGGGGCTATGCCCCTGCTCGCTTCACTTGCTAACCTCAGCCGGAGACATATGGTGATGCCAATACAAACTACAAAATCTAATTTTGTTCATCATGTTTACATTTTTTCAATAGGAATTTTTACGGAAATGATGATTAATTAAGTTGGGTGGTGGGTAGCTGTGACCTGTACATAATGTAAGACATAGATCGAAATAGGCACACAATATCCCCAACATTTGTGAGTTTAGAAAAAAGCTTATATTTTGAAATCAGACAGACACTTCAATTTTATTTATATGTATAGATTGTTGATGAGAAACAATTATATTTCAGATTATATGGGTAATCGAATATTAAAGAGATTGTTTCTCTAAAAAATAAAATAAATATAAGCAACAAAGTTCAAACCTCCAGCCTGAAGGTTGCATCTATTCCAGCTTAATGTATCAGCTGTTGTGACAGTCATAAAATAAATTTAAGTTTAATGAGAAAACAAAATTTTTTTTTGATTTCCATGTTAAGAAATTTTTCTAAACTCTCAACTAATATTACAAAGCATACATACCCAGGGTTCGGAGGCCTGACACGTACTCCTACGGTTAGGTTTGTGCTTTCTCCCACTGGTACGTCGGATAGTTGTTTTTTCAAAGACGATGGAGTATCCATCAAGACTGGAGAATAACATTCCGGTGTAGAATCATAAAACCTCCTATGCTTTGAAGTCTGTGCATCGGAATTTGATCTTGGGAGCAAGTACTGTCGAGGCGTTTCATATTTAGTAACACTTGACAGTTCATCTGAAAAATTCATTTTTGTGTGAATCAGAAAAAAAAACAGTATATTAAAACTTGATGAGTTCGAGTCATGGGCGCCCATACCATGGGTCATTACTGGGTGCTGCCTCTAGGAGTGTTACAGGTTTTTGTGTATTCACTGGTGGTGTAAAGGTACAGACTCAATGCAGTGTGTAAGATTGTTGAATTAATGTAAAATAAAGAAATAAAAAGTGACAAATTAAAGCTTCAGGATTCTTAAAGTAAAGGGCAGAGAAAATGCATAAGACACTAGTCGGTTCAACATTTTGAAAATAGGCAGACAAATTTTAAACTCAATTTCAGTATTAATTTGAATAAATGTAAAAGGCAGACAAGTATTAAAATTAATTATTATATTCAATTTAAATGTGGGTTTTTAAAAAGTAGACAGTTTATGTACTGACGTTAAGAAGCAGAAAGTATACGAGTTTCGAGACGCATTTAGACAAAGTAACGTTCACACCAGTCTAGACTCTAGACGAGATAAGAAGCAACCACCTGCAGGCTAATTCCAGGAAAAATGGTCTACGTGATTTTCCACATGCAAGATCTGGAAGGATCGCATAGTTAGCAACCAAAAGAATGTGATGCAACACATTTCGGGGATTTATGTGTCGTCAGACGATCCTGATTGGTGGAGATAAAATAGGCGCCGACTGAAGGTAGGGAGAATAACGCTAGAATGACTTCTCATCGAGACGTCAAGTTGTTAAGACGTGTGTTTTACTCAGTGAGTAAATTTGTCCTAAAATGTATTATATATCTGTATGTACCATATATTTTTGAATTTAAATTGATTTGTAGTGTTATTTGTTTGATTTCATTATTTTTTGTCAAAATGACGACCTATAAGGGTTGTAAAATTTTTGTAACTTTGATATAAAAAGAAAAAATGCAGGGCTAAAGCGGCCAATTAAAGTCATTTATTTGTTATGTGAACCATTATAGTTTGATTTCGTTATCCTATATTCCAGCAAGTAGCCTACTTGTTCAGGAACCTCACGATTAAGAGTAAGTTGTAAACCAAATGAGTTTAGAATATTTCAGTTGTAAAAAGACAACAGGTAAAAAAAAACTAGTGTAGGCTTAACCTAAATTCAATATTTTATTTTTAACAAGTTTTATTAATAATATTTTTTTTTAATTTTTATAACGCCTAACGTTATAAGTGTGGGTTAATTTCACCTGAACAGCCAAATTGGCTTCCTAAATTTTGAAAGTTTTCTTAGGGAGGTCAAAAATATCTTTGGACTCTTTTTGCTGAAGGAGGGTAGGGTACTCCTGAACACGTTCACTGCTACGCAAATTTCGTATTTCCTATGCTAGGAGCTGACCTTTTATTTTTTATATTTATAGTCTAAATGAATAGAAATTACTTTATTTTTTATTTTTGAACCTTTCCACGTAATAACCACTAATATTTTAAAGAGGACGCACATGTTGAAACACTTCCGACGTCAAGTTTGTCATGTTAAAGGCAGCCTGGTGCCAATAATCTTGCAACGTGACAACGCTTGTCCACACACCTTGCGCGCAACTGAAGAGGCTCTGCGAAACCTGAAGTTTGGACTGATTCCCCACCCTCCTTACTCCCAAATCTTGCGCCTTGCGATTTTTATTTTTTGCCTCTACTCAACGGTAATCAATATACTACGGAAAAAGAAGACCTTGCAGCTCTATCAAGTCCTGGATTCGGGAGAAGTCGGAAGAATTTTTCAGTGAATCAAAAAACTTGTTACACGTTAGGAGAAATGTGTTAGCCTTAATGGTAACTATGTTGAAAAATAAATATATAATTTTGAAGCTTAAGAATTGTACTTTAATGTAATTTTTGTCCGATCTTGCTATTTGTTTTTGTTCTACAAGCATGTGTGCATTATTTGTCAGCCTACACTCATAATTCTACTGTCTTTTGTGACTTCATCTGTGCTCAAAATAATGATTCTTTCCAGGAAATCATTAATTTGAACAAATTAAATGTATTGTCTATACTAATATTATAAAGAGGTAAAGTTTATTTTTTTGTTTGTTTGTATGTAGGGGGTAATCTCTGTCACTTCTGAACCGATTGAAAAATTGTTTTACTAATAAAAAGCTACACTATCCCTGAGTAACATAGGCTATAATTCATTTCGATAAAAACCTTTTTTATTTCAATATTTGTAAATTTAGTCGGAAAAATTCTTAGGTTAGGCCTAGAATGATAAACCAACACATGTATTTACATTTATTACCATAACAACCAATTGAATAAAATAACAGATAATATAGCTGTTTGCTCCAATTTTTCCATTAACAGCTGATTTCAAAATTTGAAGCAATTATTTTTGTAGTTCTAGCTTTTAGGTTAGGACCTAAGTGTAGACCTGAGCCTAGCTGGTTCTTATAACCATTATTATAGTTGCTGTTATAAAATATAAGCAATAGTTTAATTTGAACATTTAACGTTATTTAATATCTTAGTTTTGAGGTTATTATTAATCCTACACCTTTATTATAAATATAACATAACATATGTTTTTAGAAGGTTCCATTGGGGGTTGGCGTGCAAAGCAGGCAGGTGTCTCCCCTAGTAATTATATAAAAATAGAAATGAAGTTTCACATACTATTTTGTGTTGAATGACAAATTAATCTCTATTAACCTTTTCTAATCTAAATATATATATATCATCTTTATTTCTTGAGGCGAAGTTAGGACCATTGGGTCCTCTCTTCCACTTAACCCCGAAACAAAAAATACACAAATACATAAAAATTCATATTACAAATAAAAATGAATACATAAACAAAACTACAAATAATAATTACTTCTAAAACATAACGAATAAAAACTGAAAATATACACATTTGTCTACTAAGTAAAATAAAACTAAAAGTTAATTATTCTACACTATAATACATAAACACACTTACACTCTCATACACACACACATTCAAGAACACGCCTCAAATCCCACCCGAGCGCCCGAAACTACCCAAAACTGCTGCAGAACCAACAACCCAAAGCCTTCTTGAACTGAACACGGTCATTGATGCATTTTAAACTCTCCGGCAATGAGTTCCATAGCCTACATGCCGTCACAGTGAAAGATTTATTAAATATCTCAGTTCTGTGCCTGGGTATAAGTAATAATGAAGCTCCTCGTCGTGTGTCGGTAGCATTTACATGTGAGCTAAAGACAAACCTTTCTGCCAGATAGCGAGGCAATCCAGTGAGCAGAATAGCGTGCAATAACAACAAAATATGATAATTTCGAAAAAAAAACTAAGTTTTAGAATTGAAATTTGTTTATAATATTTTGTCACATGATCGTCACGTTTTAAGTCAAAAATGAACCGTAAACAATAATTTTGAGCACGCTGAAGTTTGTTAGCTAATTCCATAGTCATGTCATTGATAACAGTATCACAATAGTTAAAATAAGGAAAAATTAACGTTTTCACCAGCTGCACTCTACGTTTTTAGTATATTTTATTTTGTATAAATACCATTAATTTTACTTAAAGATTAAATTTATATAGCCTATACATTTCATTATTGATATTTCTCAATCCCAAAAAAACCCAACATTCAACATTCCAGCCCAAAAAGATACTGATTTTTAACACAGTTAGTTTTCTTTTAATAAGAAAGTCCAGACCACAAATATATTGCATACATTGCATCTACATTGTTTAATCAACTTGGTGTATATATTGATGCATGAAGGAGAAATGAATAACATGGTTAGTTTGAATATATGATAAATTAAGATACCTTGTAACTTTACATTGCATTTCTGTCAAATACTTATCTTAAGAATGTGTTATTTTTTAGATAACTTTTTTCATAATATGCTTTTTTAACTATGCACTGATTATTTATAAACGTTTTCAAGATTAACACTACATACTACAGAACTATTATTACTGTTAGATTAGGAGTGTTTTGTAAAAAAATGTTACTAGGGAAGACCGGGGAAATGGTGATCACCCGGGTAATGCCGAACATCACATTTTTTGCTTATTGTGTTTGAATATAGAGTCTTTTTGGTGCTGCTACCTACCACGTGGGAAGGTCAAATTACCACGCTTGGACTGGCTTCATTACGTTGCTAGGTTTGCTAATGATAACCAAAAAACTGTTTCTGCCACTTTGCTTGTTAAATTCAACAAACATTTAAAACAGGGCAAATACAAATCGGTTTAGATCTACTTTATTTATTCAGGGATACTAGAATCAACACTCATTTTAGTATATCTAGCCTATGTTGTGGTGTTTAAGAAGTGTAATTTAATGTTTAATATGCCATGAAAAAGAACATAGCGACAAATGGGGTAATGACGAACTAACTGTTCGCCACTGCCCCGGACCATGTTCGTCATTTCCCCACATGAGTTATTATGGCAATTTTTTAATCTACAACTTCTGTAAGGACAATGGTGTGGTCCGGCTGTCAATACCACCACACCCGTCTCATAGGCTACAACTTTTGAACATTATGTTCTATCGCTCTCTGAAAACTATGTTTTATCAAGAGTGTGATATCTTATGCAGGAAATGAGATTCATCATTTCAGATGTTCACTACTATATTAAAAGAATCTTAACTTACATCAAAGTAGCAAACAAGGAAAAAGGAATAAATGGTTTCATAACAACAGGATCTAACCACTTAATCCAGGAATTTTTAGTGAGGAAGACTTCTTGGTTGCAGATGTTAGAGCTATTTACGAAATGTAGGAGAGCAAAACTAAAGAATTTCAACTGGCATTTGAACAAATTATCCCAACCTCAACTGTAGTTAATAAAAACAAGACGATTTCTATATTTCTGTTAACATTTTTACTATTAAATGTGTTAAAACTATTATTTTTAACACTTTTGTTTTTACATATGGGGTATAGCGAACACTATGTATGTTACTACCCCGGATGGCGGGGTAATGCCGAACATGGTAGGTTTTTCTATGTAAAGATAAGACAAAAGATTATATTTTATGTAGCATGAGTTATTTTTGTCATCAGTTTTCGTGACTTTGTGTAATTCGACACCAAACCTTAAGTGATCGCCATTTTCCCGGTCTCCCCTACAGAAGTGTTCTAATACAATGGCCACTATTGTTCCGACAAACGGAATACTTTTTTAAATAACTAAAAAGACATATTTCTCCTGAAACTTTAATACTTTTGAAAAATACTTTCATCCCATACAAAATGATGAAAAATCACCTGAGGCGATTGATAGTGTTAAGCATGCAAGGTTGATGAAATAAAATAATTAATAATGACTAAAATTCACCTAAATCTTGAGCTGAAACGGATCTCCGCAGTTTGGTGTATCTATTAACAGGCGTAGAAGCACTAACAGGAACAACAAAGGGTGACGCTTCATTACTTCTACTGTTTGGATTTAAGATGCTTTTCAATCTGTAACATAAGTTTATTATATTATTTACATAAATAGCTTACAATACTTGTGATTGATTTAAATTTTATAGATATCTTCAAATTAGGATGATTAAACTGTTTCAAATATAATTTAACCCTCAAAGTGGCAGATTGCAGTCTCTCGGGCGCAAATGCAACCCGCTCGAACCTTAGCGAGAATTTGCATATATTTTCATAATTGATAATTTAACCCACTTACAATAATCCAATCGTAATAAAACTGGCACCATTAAAAGGAAAGGAAATGAATTAAACTTTAATTTTTGTATTTACAACTTTTTCGTAAAACGTATATTTACATACTAATCATCGTTTTAAAATATGCATATTGTGTTACAGCTATTTCCGCAGGCGAATTTGCATATAATTGTACTGTTATTTCCCACTTCTTCAACGTTGAAATCCTCCTACTGAAGTATTTATATCGAGATTATAAAGCTACCATTGGATTCTTCAAGATTTTATCTTTCTAATGCACCCTTCCAATCAGATGTCACTATTTTACTAAATTTATTCCTAGAATGTCTGTAAACCCTTGCGATTGGACAGGTTTTCAACCAATGAAACAGCCCATTTGTCAACAGACAATACGCCTAATCTATCAAATGTTTTGACAGATGGTTTTACACCATTTTGTAGAGAAAAGACTGACCTTTTTAACGCTGGGAACTAAACTAGAATAAACCAGTTTTTTTGTTTGTCTAGACATAGAGAAAAGTACATGGTTAGAGCAATCTGTTGTGACCGATTGCTCGGTCTCGTTCCCACGTAATGCAAATCACCCTTCTTGTAAGACGGCAAAATGTCATTTGATTTATGTCATTTTGTTATTCAAATAAAGATAACTCAAACACTTTTGTGAACTAAGGAAAAACAATTATACCGTTCTTTTCTTTGATTTATCCTCTACACTGTGTTATAATAATATTTCATTTTTGGGCAAAGCATGTATTAGTAAATTACGTTTCAATCTAAGCCTAGGTTTGTTAGCAGTTGTGTACTTTTAATATAAAAACAGTTTTTTTCAAAATAAGAAATTTGAAATTGATAAAGGTTTTTATACAGTTCTATTTAGAACTAAATTACAAAACTTTTTTACGCTTACGAAAAAAATACACAAAATTTTTACTACTTGTTATGTAGGCCTAAAGTTGAACTTTTTCCTTTTGTTACTGAACATTTTTTGTTTCTTGAGCTAATAACTTTAAATTTCAAAAGAAACAAATTTTTAGTGGCATATTCAAATTCTTTTAAGTTTCTTCTACAAAAAAGCTATTGAACACTTTTGGATTTTTGTTCATTTACTATTTTTTGCGAATTTTTAAAAATATGCTTGCAAAATGCTATAAACGGGCTGGATAATTTTAGCTTTAACAATGCCAGTTCTAGGGTTAAGTAAATAAAGACACTACTACTGTAGTAACATACCTGCCACTGTTTTGTTCACCAATAACAACTCTGGGACTTTCCTTGACTGTGTTTACAAGCCTTTTGGGATCAGCAAATCGCACGGATCTTTTGATAGGAGATGGTGATGGCGGTGGTTTGCTGGTTGTTCTAACAACAGGTGTCTTCTTTTCAAACCTAGTTTTGATTTGTTGCACACTACGTGAAACTGGAGTAGTATCAGATTGGATTGGGATACTTTCATGTCTGTCAATTGCAGAACCTTTTAACCTACGTAAGACAGATATACTTTGTTAATAGCACAATACATTCATATAATAATGTACTATGCACCTTACTTTGTTTTACCAAGAAATTATCAGACAAAGATAGAACATGATAACAACATAGAATTTATTACAGTAGAACCCCGGTTAACCGAACTTCGGTCAACCGAAACCCGGGTTAACCGAAACGGTTGCGAAATTAATAAAAAAAGCTAAATTAACACTAAAACGCCCATGTAAAACCGAAAACATGCGCTGAGGGTGGCCATTTCGAGATCTCCTCAACACCGCCGCCGGCCACGTGTTTTCCCAGGCATTGACCTTCTTAGAACTACCCTCCACCCCTCCTGCCCCCGCTCTTTCACTTTTCACACACTTGCCATTTCAGTTGTGCTACTGTATTCAAGGCGTGAAGGTTGTTGTGACACTAACGGAAGTATAAATTCTTCTCAGTTCTTTAGCTTTTAGTAATTTAATCTTACATTGTTTTATTTTAACTCGCTTAGGTTGTTTTTTAATGTTGAGTGTGAAACTTTAGTTTGTTAAACTTTAGAGATTCTTATAAAGTGACTTTAGGGCAGTTTTCAAAACAATGGCCGGTAAAAGAAAACGTATTGTTATCAACATAGCCGATAAACTGGAAGCCGTTAGACGTGTTGAAAACGGTTCTTTATTACGATGTGTGGCAGCGGAATACAATGTCGGTGTTTCAACTGTAAGTGACTGGATTAAGAATAAAGAGAAACTTACTGAACATTCAACTAAAATCCCAAACCGTAAAACCATGAAAACTTCAGATTTTGAAAAAGTCAATGAAGCTCTGTTCTTGTGGTTCAAACAACAAAGAGAAAAAGGTGTGCCTTTATCAGGACCAGTGCTTCAAGAAAAAGCCAAGATGTTAGCTTTACTTTTAGGAGACGATGGGAAAAACTTTGTTGCAAGCAGTGGATGGCTGGATAGGTTCAAGAACCGGTACGGCATTCGACAACTGACCTTATGTGGTGAGAAAATGTCAGCTGATCATGACGCAGTAGACGTGTTAAAGACAGAATTGGAAGAAATGATTGAAGGCTATACGTACGACCAAATATTTAATGCCGATGAAACCGGTCTGAATTTTAAAATGTTGCCAAAATCTTCGTTAGCCTGTGTTAAAGAAGTTTCCGCACCAGGGCACAAAATGCAAAAACAGAAAATAACAATTCTTACGACAGCAAATGCGACCGGATCATTCAGACTTCCTCTAATGTGTATAGGAATAGCTCAGAGACCTAGAGCTCTGAAAAACATTGCTCCTAACGCTATGCCAGTTTTTTATCGAGCACAGAAAAGTGCGTGGATGTCATCGGATTTGTTTGGAGATTGGTTCTACAAACAGTTTGTTCCACTGAGAAACAGCTTCCGCACAAAGCTATATTGCTTGTAGACAATGCCCCATGTCACCCTGGGAATTTACAAGATGGTTGAGTTTCTACCACCAAACGTCACCAGTCTCGTCCAACCAATGGATCAGGGCGTCATCGAGACTTTTAAACGCCACTACAGAGGGTACCTCCTGAGACACGTCTTACATGAAAGTGAACACGAAAATAAGGATCTTACAGATTGCTTCAAAACTGTGAATATGAAAGATGTGGTGTACTGGTGTGCTCAGGCATGGGACAAGGTTAAATCTAGCACACTCAAAAAAGCCTGGAACAAACTCTTCGATGGCCTTTCAACTTCAGTTGACGAATGGGAAGACGAGGATTTCGAGAATCTGTCAGAGCTACTGCATAAAGTGCCAGGTTGTGAAACAATTGAAGAAGACCAAATTTTGGACTGGTTGGAAGCAGACGATTCCGAACTTGAGCTAACCGATCAAGAAATTGTGGAAATGGTCACGGAGCCGGCAGCGCCTGATGCAGCAGACGACATTGATGCAGAGACGACTCACGATGGGTTCAGCCGAGTAACAGCTGACGACGCATTCAATGCACTTGAGGTAAGACTATTTTCAGCACATTTAAATTGTCTAATTTTAGTTTTTACGAGTTTTCTTTAAATTTTTAAATTAAATTATGTTGTTAATATTTTTTCGTTACTGACGTGGTCAATGTTTTTATATTTTGGTTAAAATAGTTGTAGGCTGATTACAGTACAGCAATACAGTAATGAGGGGTGTTGTTGTAGGTGGCCCTTCGATTTGTGGAGCAATCATCTGATGCCACTCCCGCTGATACGTTGTTAATGAAGAGATAGCGAGATAAGGCTGCTCGGAAACGCTGTACGAATAAAACTCAAAAATCGATGTTTGATTATTTTAAGTTAAACTAGATACTGTTTCCACTTTTGTCTTACTATACAACTGCGATATTGTAAATATGTTAGTCACATATATTTAATAAAGCTCTTTACATTAAAATAACGTGTGTACATTATTTAATTTAGTCAAAAACCATCCCAAACTCCATAACCATGGCTTAACCGAAAAAATTGATTATCTGAAACAGGTCTGCCCCCATTAGTTCGGTTAAACGGGGTTTTACTGTATTATGTAATTAACCGGTAGTATCCTCTGTCAATAATACTATCATTTATTCTTAGGCCGCGTTTACATTGGATGCATGCTTGCGCAAGTATTTGGTACATACAAGAAGTGGTAATACTGCTTGCAGCCCGGTCTCCAGTATTACAATGTTACCAAATCCAAATATGTAAAGAAGAGCCTAGCCTAACCACCAGTATGAAATTTAATGTAAAATAAAGCCTAATCCAAAAAAAGAAATAATAGTAGAGGCAAAGCTCGATTCTAATCAATATTATGTACATCACGATTGTAATGTAAAGGACAAGAACATTGTATAAAATTAGAAGGACCACCATATAACCTAGAAAATTAATAACACACCTGGCCTATCAAATATATCAAAAGTAGAACACTGAAACACTATAATCGTAACCTAGAAACAATTTATTCATCGTGTATTTAATCATATCGATTGTATTTTGTACACATAACAGTGAAAAGACAATCCAATTTGAAATAGCAGACGAGATACAAAACACTCGATCCGCCATATTCAATACCCAATAGGCACTAACGATTAGACGGGTCAAATCAAAAATAGAATGAATTACTAAAGTCATTATAATGCAAAGGCAACCTATGTAATTAAATTCAGCTTAAATAGAATGTAAGATAATATTAGTTTATTCCAAATGTGAAAGGAAATAGTGATAATAATTACTGTAGATCATGTGGAAATTAGATTCATAGAACCAATTTAAAAGCCATAACGGAATTATGTAAATTCAGGGTGTCCAGTGATCTAAGTTAAAAGAATTCAAGGATTTCAAGGCTTGAATCCAAAAATTCAAGGCTTTTATTGACAAGCTACTAACACAGTAATTGGGAATAAACTAATAAAAAAGTAAACATTACACAATACAAATTAAAAAC
>JAGFPH010001163.1:33916-56904 GCA_018207615.1 Philaenus spumarius
ATTCAAGCACAATTCCCGATCTTCCCGATTTTCAAGGCTGCTGGACAGCCTGAAATTTCAAGAGATCGGGATTCTTTAATTAATAATTAACTATATATTACATATTTTTTGGTATCAAATTAAACCCTGAGCCAATCTGAGTATGGATAAAATAATTAAAACATTTTAGAAAAACAAACAAAGTCACAGCAACCCACAAACGAATCCGGAAATTAGAACAGCCAATCAAAACCGCCTATTTCGACGAGCAGCGCTTTTACCTATAGTGATTGCGTGCGACAATAGGAAGTCGGCGCGGACGATTTGAAAGAAGAAGAACGCGTAGAAAATTCTTACTGAGATATTTGAAGGAGATGGACGTTCAAAAACGACGCCAGTGTTAAAATTTAAATTAACAGTTCAAATTCATAAAGTAATTTCAGTGAAATCATCAGAATACAGACTTGGTATAATCTGTAACCATATACAGTGAACAGTATTCAATATTTTATAAACTATTAATGATTTTTGAACCTTTACAGACTTATAAATTCAACTCACCTATCTGAAAGCAAAAGATACCAATAACTTTCTCATCAGTAAATTATCAATGCGTATATGTTAAATTAATCAATGCTCAGGCCAATAACCAGAAACCCCGAGATATGTATAAATAAATTCAAATTATCAATGGATAATTGACTTTATACACCGACTCAGAGCTAAAGCCAAAATTGAACAATTTTGATCATTATTAGAGACAACCAAATAACAAATAGACTTTTGGAAATATATTAATTAATGTAACATATGTAATAATTCATTTAAACAATTCAAATATTAAATATCCATGTGTAAACCAATTTGTGTCTATTTTTTTTTTTTTTTTGGGTTTAAAGGCGAAAAACCTGGGTGGTTATCATCGCCTGGATAACGAAGAGCATTCATATAATGCTCATACAATCACACACAGGTATAAAATTAAACTTTTAATTTACACACACTACAGACAATACACGATAAAATAACAACGATAACAACAATAATTATACACTAACAACTTGTCACAGGGTTGTAAAGGGCCCTGTAACATAACAATGAATAAAACTCTAATTAAAATAACAAGTAATAAATGTAAACATGGTATTTAAGTTACGTAAATGTATGTTGTTTCAAATGTTTCCAATTACATTCAACCGATGGAGGAATGCTAACACCATATTAATGGTTTGGGAGTCATCACCCAGCATCCTCTGAATGCAATTTGGTAGTAGACAAAACCTCTTCCAAACATGTTTCAGCTTTTCACAATCTAGAAGTAGATGTTTAATTGAAAGAAGGTTTAAGCAGTAAGGACAAAGCGGCGGATCCCTCCGACGCATCAGAAATCCGTGGGTTAACCCACAATGGCCAATGCGTAGACGAGAAACCACCACTTCCTCTCGACGGCTTTGGAGGTTTGAGGATATCCATGGCCGAACAGTGTCTTTAATTTGCCGGAGTTTATTTCCTTGTACTGCTACCCACTCTTCTTCCCACTGTCTAAACAGGGCTTGTTTTAAAGTGGACATAAAGTCGGACGACATTACTCTACTCACGCTAGGCTGTAAGGAAGTGGCTTCCTTAGCAGCTAGGTCTGCTTTAGTGTTTCCATGTATACCGGCGTGACCCGGAACCCAGCAAAACGACACTCCCACGCACCGTAGCCAAAGTCTGTGCATGGAGCACAGAATATCTTTGACCAAAGGGTTAGGAGAGTACATATCTTGAATGGATTCAACTGCACTTCTTGAATCTGAACATATAAGAAGGTGCACCGGTGTTGCCAGTACAATATTGAGTGCCTTGAGTATTGCAAAAAGTTCTGCTGTATATATACAGAAGAGCAAGATGGTAATCCATAAGTGTAGCTGTTTCCTGACAGAACAAATGCACATCTGACTCCATTGTCCAGTTTAGAACCATCAGTGAAAATGATCTGACTTGATGGGTAGAGTTTACATATGGATATAAATTCCTGACAGTAAACAACATCGGGTGTAGTTTGTTTTAGATATCTAGACAGTGAAAGATCAACATGAGGCTTTTTAATTAACCATGGAGCGACAAAACATGGTGTATTTTCATATATTGGAGGTAGTGCTAAACCCAGATTATTGAGGATACGGATAGTTCTGATCCCAGAGGGAGCAGTAGATTGTTTACGAAATTCGTACTGTGTAAATAATGGATTGTTGAATATAATATCATATGAAGGGTGTAAAGGTTTGGAGCGCATATTACACATATATGACAACTGTAGCCGTTGTCTTCGTCGCGTGAGCAATGGCTCACCCGTTTCAACAAGCAGACTACTAATGGGACTAGAACGAAAAGCTAGACGGAGAGCAGTGTTATGAATGGAATCAATCTTTTTAAGAACCGATAACCTAGCTGACGAATAGACTATGGACCCATAGTCAATTCGTGATCGAATAAGAGCTCGGTAAAAACGCAGCTTGCAGGTTCTATCGGCTCCCCAATGAGAACCGCTTAAAACCCGTAACATATCTAAGATCTTGATGCGTGATTTTAAATTTGTCACATGCGGGTTCCAAGAGAGTCTATGATCTAAAATAAGACCTAGAAATGTGACTGTGTTATCGAAGTGAAGTAGAGTTCTGTTTAGGTACAAGGTGGGACTAAAATGCTGTCTGCGGCGAGTAAAAGCAATGCATCTAGTTTTAGCAGCGGAAAACTTAAATCCTGTCTGATTGGACCATGTTTGTAATTTGTTGATCGTTAATTGCAGTGTTCTTTCTTCGGTTGCTGTGTTTCTGGTTGCCACGTAGATGGCAAAATCATCAACAAAAAGAGAACAGTGGACAGGTAATCGGACATTAGCAGTGATGCTATTAATAGAAACTGCAAATAAGGTGACGTTAAGTACGCTGCCTTGAGGGACACCATTCTCTAAATAAAATCGATCTGATAAGGTAGATCCAAGACACACCCTAAAATATCGATTGGACAGAAAGTTTTTAATAAATGCTAAGATTCTCCCTTGAATACCCCAAGATTGTAATACATTTAGAATTCCTCTTCTCCAAGCCGTATCATATGCCTTTTCAAGATCGAAAAACACTGCAACAAGTGTCTGTCGAAGAAGGAAGGCATTTTGAATGGCCGACTCTAACAAAACCAGCTGATCGATAGATGATCTTCCCTGTTGGAAACCACACTGTTCTTTACAGATCAGTTGGTTACTTTCAAGGTACCATACAAGACGCCGATTGACCATCTTCTCCACCAGTTTACATAACGCTGGTGAGAGAGATAGGACGATAACTACTTGGATCAGTTTTGTCTTTCCCTAGTTTTAATAGAGGAATTACTCTGGCCTCCAACCAAGAATCAGGAAAGATATGCTCATCCCATATACGATTGTATATTTAGAGAAGAGCTGTTCTACCCGACTCTGGAAGGTGTTTAATCATAGAATATACAATACTATCGGGTCCGGGGGCTGAATCCGTAACCGAAAATAAGGCAGATTCCAGTTCATCCATTGTAAATGGGTCATTCAACGGAGAATCCTGTGATATGAAGATGGTGAATGGCATGGCCTCTTGAGCAGTTTTGTAAGTCTGAAAAGCATCATAATACACGGCAGTTGAAGGGAACCTAGAAAAGGATGAGCCCAAAATGTTTACAATTTGATGACTGTCTGTAGTCAATATCCCATCCTGCTGCATCAGTCCAACCAAAGGAGCAGAGGAAACATGGCCACACACAGAACGTAACTTCTTCCACACTGTTGATGTGGGAGTCGTTCTGGTTATTGTACCGATATATTGGGTCCAAGAGTCTTTCCTGCTCTGCCTGAATACTCTGCGAGCTTTGGCACGCAAGATTTTATAATTTTCCAGATTTTTTCCCGTCGGTATACTATTAAAAGTCCTTAATGCTTTCCTGCGTAAGCGCAGAGCTTCTTTACATTTGTCATTCCACCAAAGAACTGGTGGACGTTTTGGTCGTGTTGAAGTTTTTGGTTTGTTATGTACTGCTGCTGAAATAATGGAATCTGTAAACATATCAACTGTTTCATTTATAGAATTGTGTTGATTATTTTCTGGCAATGCGAATTGATTTGTAAAATCATTCCATAAGGCTTTATTTATTATCCACCGAGGTGTTCGGTTGTTCAGAAAAGAGGAGTCACTAAAGGAAATTTTTATAGGGGCATGGTCGCTGCTATACAAATCTGCCATCACTGTCCACTCAAATCTTGCAGCTAGCGAAGGACTACAAAATGACAAGTCTGCGACCGTCCAACCTCCTGTCGAAGCTGCTAAGTGCGTTAGCGATCCGTCATTAAGTAAACACAAATCTAAATCGGATCGAATCCTCTCAACGCAAATACCCCTTGGGCTGCAGGTTGAGGATCCCCAAGAATAATGATGTGCGTTGAAATCGCCAAGTAGCAGAATCGGAGCAGGTAATTGATATATTAAGTCGATCAAGTCGTTTGATTGGACGGTATAGCTTGGTGGCAGGTATAGGCTGCATATCGTTAGTTTTATGGGAACAGCGACTCGGAATTGCTACTGCTTGTCATTACAACATTGTGTATCCAGATTTACGGGCACACCATCCACAGAGTTGTGAGCAAGTATGGCTACACCACCTCCTGCTCTCTCCTCTGTAACAAAATCTAACCTGAAGACGGAATACCCTCTTAAATGTACAGAATGGGTATTATGGAGATATGTCTCCTGGAGACAAACGAACTTTCAGATCTTCCATGTGACTTCTAACACCATTTAAATTCCACTGAACCACATTCATATTAGGGATCGTGGACATAGATAATGAATGAATAAATATATTTCAACAGAACATAGTATATTTTGAGATAAATATAATAATATTCAAATTAAATAAATGAATATTGGAAGGGACATGGTCCTTTTGTAAACTTTTCGTTTTCCTGTCCAGTAGGCCTAGTGACAGGAAGGTTTTTTTGTTGTGTGTCCTTGTCCACTTCCATATTTCCCTCACTCATCTTGGAAGATGTTGAGGGTGGAGAAGGACAGGGATCGGGGTTTTTAGGAGGATTTGTAAGGGAACCTCCATTTTCGTTTTCTTTTTTACTACTTTTTGTAATTTTTGTATTTTTCCCTTCATAGCAACTGGTTTCTTCCCTGGAACGGGTCCAGAACTTCTTCCTGTTACTACAGATGGACAAGTATAAGATTTTTTTAAAAATTGTTTTACCCCAGTTATTGGGGTAATTTTCTTTTTTAATATAGTTGTTTCCCGAGTTCCAGTTCTCAGATCAAGAGCAGGGACAGATGGTTCTATTTCTGCTTGTGATACCGAGAAACTAGAGGACGGAAGAACGGAATTTGAATCAACTAAAGCAGAAGCGGGAGCGGAAGGAGACATTTTAGAGAATAGAGCGACTAGCTGAGCGACTTGGTCAGTTAAGATTTTGACAGTCTTAGCCAATTCTCCACAGTTTGCGCATGGAGTGTGTTTGAAACCACTGCAGCAAATGATTTACCTTCTAGAGCAGGCCTAGAGGTTTTATATAATTTTTTTGCGGCATTAAAAGATATTTTATCCTTAGCCATAATAGTAGGCCCTAAGGACTGCTTTTTCTTCTTTTCACAGTTAAAGGACAGTGCAGGATGTTCGCCACCACAGTTGGGACACTTGGCGTCATCATTGCAGCCCTCACTATTATGACCTTTTTTTTCACATTGACCGCATATTTCTTGCTTTGTGCATGTAGAACTCACGTGTCCAAACCCTTGACACTTAAAACAACGTCGAGGGTTTGGGACGTAAGGTCTGACAGAAAGACCGGTAAAAACCAGCGTAGATATGCTCTGGCAGTGTGGGTGTGGCAAATGTAAGAATTAAAGAAGCCGTGGTTTTTTTCTCACCATTTTCACTGCGCATTAGGCGAGTGACTTCAAGAACTGACTGGCTAGCTCATTCGCTTTTTTTTCCTCCAAACTAATGGGGATTAAATCTCTACATGTAATGACACCTTTTGAATAATTCAAGGATCTGTGAGGTTCTACAGATACCTTGACAATTTGTGTCTAACAAACTCATTGAGCAATAGCTATAATCTTAGCCTAGATTTCATTCATATTTATTTATATAGAATTCCACCTATTTCTAGAGAAGTTATAAAATGGCTCCACAATGGAGGGCTTAATTGAATGAGAAAATCAATCAATAAAAATATTATAACACAAAAAGTTAAGTTATAGTATGCTTCAAGACAGTGTCATCAGGCGATGAGAGTTATGACCTAGAAAATTGTGTTTGAAAGTTTTTAGCTATATGCTCAGTAGTAATAAGAGTAGAGTGGGTAAATGAATAATTTACCGATTGAGAAAAAGATGATGAATACAAACGTATTTTTCCTGATATACACAACAAACCAAAAAAATTCTTTGAGTATTTCCGAATGGTGCCCTCAACGTTTTATTACAACTTGGAAAAAATAACTCCAATTATATTTAAATAATCCAATTTTAGAAACTGTGTAATAAGAGACGCTGATTATTACACTAAGGTAATATTAGTTGCAAAAAAGTAATTATTTCCAGCAAGCTGCTTAAAAAAAATTTGTATTACTGCTGAAGTAATTTTATTCAATTTTCAAATCATTGCACGAGGAATAAATTGGTCATGAAGAAAGGATACTTTAGTATACAAGCATCTCCTGCAGCTTGACCAGTTGATCTGGTCTTCTATTTAATTATTTCTTTTCGGAAATTTCAATTTCATCCCAAATTGCTCATTTTCCATGTAAACTGGTAATCCACATTTCAACGTGCATATTTTAAGTAAAATAAAAACAGCTTTTAGTAAAATATTAAACAAAGAATAAATATAAACACTTCTCCACAAGCAGCACGCTTGCTTCTAGAAACAAAAAATTTTGCTTCATAAAAGTAGCGGTGCAACCACGAGCACGCTTGCACTTGCAACGAGCTCCTAGTGTAAACACTTGTAAGCGAAATCCCACTTTGTTTACGTCTTGATCTGATTATTTTGTTTTGTTGTGCAAGCTCGTACCACTAGTTTACTCGCGCAAGCATGCATCCAATGTAAACACGGCCTTACTCTAAACTGATTAATATTTAAATTCTTATAAGCACCTCAGCTTATTGTACAATTTCAAACCTGAATACTAAGGACTTCTCTCAAATAAAGATGGATGATGTTTAGAAAGTTTAAAATTATTCAAATTTCTTTAGCTTTTGTTGGTAATTCATCTTTAATATTATGAACCCAGGTCAAGATTTCATATACAGACCAGCAAGCGTATTTTTTCAAGAGTTTAATGGCCTGGAATTTGTCATTACTTTTGTAATATAAATACTGAATTTACACCCGAGGCAATAGCCTACTCTAAAGAATTAATCCATATCTTAAGATTGATTCTTTATAACCATGATATACTATTTTACAAGCTTCACTCGTAACATTCATAATAAATTGACCTTAACTTCTGCTTGACAAAGTCTAGACGAGCCTACCAATTAAGCTTGTCATCCAGTAAAATCCTAAGAAATGTATGACTTTTTACTGAATTCAAACTTTAAATGATTGATTGTGATGCGTACTGGCAGAAAATTTTGTTTAGTTTTAGACGGTTTTGAAAAGTAATATACATTAATTTTAAGCGATTATATCTAAAAATTTGATTTTTTTTAAATTTCTGCATTTTTGGTTGTAGGTTATTTAATAAAGCCTATTTATTCAGAATTTGCAACTCATTTTTTAACCCTGAACAACTCAAACTCACGTACATCTGCCCACAATTTAGCCTTTTTTGCTGCAACTGGTAGGATCTACTTTCTAACACCAAACATTTCATTTCGGATTTATTTTGTACATGTGTTTTGTACGATCAGAACAGCAAATTAGCTAAGTCTTAAAGTACTTTTACTTACCCAGAATCTTTGAACCGAAATGAGCTTGAAACAGTAACAGTCTTTTTAGGTTGCCCACTTGTAGTTGTACTGACATCAATTTGACATCTTCGTAAACGAGGTTCGGATAATGTTTTGCTGGGGCTCTGGGTTCGCAGTTTACTGGGACTCTGTGGTATTCTTTTGTTTAAAATATCCGTGATACTAGGAGATCTGTTCACCGTCTTCATCCTGCTAGGCGAGCGAACTTCTGATTCAGAACGTAACTTCTGGTGCTGTTTTGTTGTTGGCGAGTAGGAAAACAAAGAGTTAGCGGACTGTGAACGTCGCAATAATGTCCTGCTACGTGATTTTTCCGAGAGGAGGTCAGGTACTCCGATTGGTTTGTTTTCCTTCAGTTGTCTAGCTGGTGATGGCTTTCCTGCAGACTTTCCATGGTCAGGAGTTAATTTAATTTTGGACGATATAATAGTATTGACACTGAAATAAAAGCAAAATCATTAATATTAATTTCACAAATATACTGATATAAATAAAAACTCGAACCACAAAACAAGGAGCAAAAACTATAACTAAACAACTAAATTGTGTAAGTTAAGTTTAATACCTTAACCCTTATGTACATTTCGATGACATGGTCATCATCCTCAGAGGGTCATCCTATAACTTACAATTTAGTTGTTTAGTTATTATAGTTTTTGCTCCTTGTTTCGTGGTTCGGGTTTTTATTTAAATCAGTGTGATTTTGTCGCCACAGTGCTCTTTTATTTGTTTAATTCACAAATAAAATCTACAAGCATCTTAGATAACAATAAAGAACAAACGTTTGAAGCACTAGTAATGTCAGTTTTTTATATACTGTACACGGAATATTTTTATAAAGATTTGCTCCACATTTATACCTGTAATCCTTGTTTTGATTTAATTTTATGTCATTTTCCAGATGACAATCTAATCTAATTATTTTTCTACAAACTTTTAAATACTACTTGTTGAAATAGCTTAAACCATTACTATCAGCTTGAAACGGATTAAACCAGAGATAAATCGTTTTATTAAATAATTTTGTAATCAAATTAGTGTAATGTTAATAAAACCAAGCAAACAGAAGATATAACAAGGCATTACATCACATAACAAGAAATCGCTAAGCTTGTCACAATTGCTTTATATAATAGTACTCTTAAGCACTCTTAAGTTGGATTTTTCTAGGGGTTTATGAAAAATTTGTACATTGAACCAACTATAGGACTAATTGTGCGTTTGCAAGTTTTGGTGGGACTCAACAGTTAGGTAGGCCTATAATTGGTTAGTTTCTTATTTTAGTTATTAATACTTTATATAATGTGTTCAAACATGTATTTGGTAGTTTAGTATTGTTCATGATACTACAGTTTAGGCAGGACTTAGGCCTATTATTTTTGTACAAATGGCGACAAAGTATTATTGTTTGTAACCTGTTGGGGTTGTTTTTGCCACATTGTTATCTTAGTATTTTTGTTTTGTCTTACCCTAGTGTAAATTTTAGTTTTATTGCACTAAATCTATTATATTAAATCAAAATAGTTTTCTCTACTGCACCAGCATAGAAATTACAATCATTATTGTTTCAAAACAGGCCTACACCAGTGTCATATCGTTTCAGAATTATACAGATAGTAGGCCTATTATTAATCAAGCATAACCCATAATCTCATAATATAGAGCATTACTTTTAACAATTACTGCAACCTACACAATAAATATTTATACATTTAGGTAATTTAACTCAGATTTATTTAAGCAAAATTATTAATTTTATGAACCCAAATTGTGAACTATATAACTTATAACCACCCTACTTAATGCATACCGGTAGCTATTAGGCCTTGGAAGATTTAATAACAAAAATAAATATTGAAAGAATGCATTTATTACAATATTATATAGGGTAAACTTGATAATAACACTAAAAATCTAGGCCTATTTGACTGACCATATTACCTTCAATATAGAATTTTAGCCTAATACATGTTGTCATTTAGAAAATAAGTAAGCTGTAGCACCAAAATTTGCATGTATTTACTGGAATCACTTTTAATTTGAAACTAGTTTTTAAAAACATACACATTGCTCACATTGAATATTAAAAGAACACTTAACAAAAACAATGCTGTATGCTAAGCTTAAATTTGGGTTTTTGCCTAGTAAAGTTATTTTGTAAATAATCTTAATAGGCCTATACAAAAAGCTTAGTTTGAAAGTAGACTACAAATACACATCAATCAAAAGCTTGTCAAATCAATTTCATAATTATTGAAAACATAATTAAATTGTTTAAATAAAGTTAACCTATCCTTTTACCTATCACTATTATTTTTATTAGTTCTTGTTGGAGTGCATGAAAACAAAGCATTTGGCTTCGAGTTCTTTTTTGCAAATGACATCTTTTGTAATGACAGACTAACACAATGCTAAATTTTATAAAATTAAATGGTAAAACTGATGAAAACATTAGCACATTTAGCAGCCGCTTCGAAGTTCAAACCGTTATGTATGTTCGTTAAAAATTTAAATAACAAACACTTTATCTGTGGCCTAATGTTTACTGTGGTTCATCTGTGAGCTACGCATTCTTGATCACGATTCAAGTTCAGTGTGATTAATATTAGAGCCCAGATACCATATATTTTATGTCGAATATACATATTATGATATGTTTAGTTATAATTACTGCTATTAGTTAGTTATATATAATTTTATTATTAGTTAGTTGATATGATAAGTTTATAAAATTAAAAAATGAATCTTCCTTCATATAGTACCTATTTATATTTTGTTCTACACCAGATGTTAATTAAAATTACATTGTTTAACATTAGGGAAATTAGGGTTCCTTACATAAAAATAAATAAAAAAGTTGCTATAAACATGTGCCCTAAAACGGTTCGTTTTCCATCTTATTTTTATTATAAAACGCCATTTTATTTTTTTACAAAATAATTCATATCTAGAGAAATGTGCGACTGATTGAGTTCAAACTTGGCATGAAGTTTTACCTATTGTCCGATCAGAGTATAGTTGATAGCATGGACTTGCTGCGCTACTACCTGACCTAATTACATCGGCTCTTATTCACTATCAAATTGAGTTATGAATGTCCTTGTCTTAGTGTTTAATTCAAGATCCAAATTTCTTTATTTCAGCAACTTACCTCATGTTTAAGTAAACCCGACTATGAAGTTTCCTAATAACTAGTTTTATAAGGTTGATGTTTTCATGTGGGCTAGTAGAGCAAGATCTCAGTTTCAATAGCATGGACAATGCCTGCCCATGCTATTAACTAAACTGTGAACGGACAGTAACAATAATCTGTCTCAAGAAAAATAAGCGATTATATCCAATCATGCGTTTAAAAATGGCGGCTGTTTGAAAGTTTCAATCCTAAATTACTCAAAAACCATGCCTACATTGTAACAGAAATATTAAGACACCCTTTTAATTCCCTATCAGATGGTGTAACTGTCAAAATAATCGGATGAGGGGTTATAGGTAAGTTAAAGATAATTTGACCACGCAGCTGGACTGCTGACGACTTGAGTTGAGCAAATTTCCAAAATTAATATTTTTAATTTGTAATAAATTACCTGCTTACACGCTTCCTCAGCAAGGGTTAAATTAACTAAATTACAAGTGAAAAAACATGGACCGGAAAGGCAAAGGTCCTGGGTTCATATCTCGGTCTTGGTCCATGTTTTTTCACTTGTAATTTAGTTCCAAAATTAAGTTTATATGTTTTAGGGTTTCAACCAACAATTTGGGAAATAGGCCTACTCACGAAGGCTTGAACAGCTGTCTGTGTGTACGCAAATATTAGTAGAATTTGTTTGCGCCTAGTGGCCTCGCGAGTTTGCTCTACTTGGCTTTAAACCGGGTACTTTTATGGTATTTTACGTTTTGATCGATTTTGGGGGAACCAAGCGAGCTATAAGGTCGCTTAAAAAAAAACAAAATGTGCAGAATAACATCCTACATTTATATTTTTAGAAAAAAACTTTAAAACAATTTCATTCTCGTAGTAAAAATCTCAAAAAAATAGTTACTTCCGGTCGCTGTATTTTTTTGGCTAACGAACTCATCCGAGCGACATAGACAACCAACAAGTGTACCAAATCGGACTTAAAATGCGGCCGCTAGAGTGCGAACACATATATACATATGAATTTTAATGACACCTCAAAACGTTTTCTGGGGACCATGATCGGTGCTCATTTGCTACTCCCGTCTTTGGGTCTCACCATAAGGGCCACTGCAATAGCTCATTTTTCCTATGGAAATTCTCTAATAATAACAGCATACCGTATATAAATACAATATTGTTGTGCTTACTATGTTGGTATAGGATGCCAGGTTGAAGAAACCAATTAATTGTTACACATACCTAACGGACGAATGTAAACAAGTGGTCATCATCAAAACTAAATTTAATTGTTATTTGTTAAAGCTCCAAATAATGTAGACATCAATAAAAATGTATGTCGTAACTTTGCTGGTTTGTTAGGTTAAGCATGAGGGTCCTTACAGAAGGGCTACGACAATATGCGTATTCATAAAAGACTTGGAAGGAATGATCGTCCTGGGGGGATCAGCCCCCAGATAACGAGGAAAGTAGACTGTGCTGCCGGCATCAGCCGACAGATCACAGTAGGAAGGACTCGTCCTGGAGGGATCAGCCTCCAGAAAACGAGGGGAGCAGACTGTGCTGCCGGGATCAGCCGACAGATCACAGTAGGAAGGACTCGTCCTGGAGGGATCAGCCTCCAGATAACGAGTGAGGAAATGTATAGGAAGTTTTGCCAGGAGTAAAGAATTAACAAGAGTTTTTGTTAGATAGGTAGCGTGGAGAGAGAGATGTTGTTCAGGCGACTCTGTGAAGCAGAATGAGGCTAGTAAGCATAGCAGCCAGTTTTATAGCGTAACTCAAGGAGTGGGGCGAGTGGCGCGCGCATTAACCCCTACCCGTATTGCATCATCTCTCTCTCACCCTTGGAATGTTTTATTTACATTTGGTTCTACAACAAATATTACAATATTTACAATACATATAGCGTAAACGATAACTTGAAGAAGTAGCGGTTCGCTACAATGTACTTTAGTCTAACTATCCTTCACATCTAGAGCCTGAACTGGGCATATAGTCATCCAGTTCTACTTATTAGCAATTCCATATGAAAGATGAGCTATTGGAGTGACCCTTATGGCGAGATATAAGGTTGGGAGTAGTAAATGAGCACTGATTATGTTCCCCAGAACACGTTTTGGGGTATCAATAAAAATTATATATATATATATACCAATATATACTATAAAACAAATTTGTTCTTATTAGAAATGCCACACGTTGTGAGCCAAATTTATAATGATATACTATATTCTTTTGAAATGCCCCACTAGTTGTGGAAGCCAAAAATTATAATGTGATATTAATGAGTTTTATTATTCTATTTATTTCAAACTTCTACAATAACTCACTCTTTATGGTTAACAAAATTTGTACTTTATTAAGTTTGAAATTACTTCTTCCTTACACAATTATTTTTTAAGTTTATTAGAGCACTGAAACCATATTATCTTGTTTGCTGTATAGGCTTAATATAACTAATGACTATACAAATTTTAATTTGTATTCTCTCTATCTCGGGTTAAAGAGTACCTGGCTAGTTAAATATGCAATCACTTAATGCTATGCTTAAAACTACTACAAAAGAATATTACAGATTAAATTTACTATTATTCAAAATGTTCACTATATATACATATGGCCAAATCGAAGTTAATTTAAATGTTCTCAAGTCTATTAATTTAGATGATCAAATTTCTGGTACTTTGGAATATGGGTTGGTGAAAATTGGTTGAATATTACCTAGGCTGCAGATTCTAATAAATGCTGCTATAAACAAGTTTATATATTATAGCTCTGGTGTTTAATTTTAGTTTCTTTTATTTAATGTTCAAAACTCTTTAAATCAATTCAGTTCTTCTTATTAATTTGGTTTAATTACTGCACTTCAAAATGCAACTGTATTATATGGCTATTCAGAAAGGACTGTAAAGGAAAGCCTATAAATTTAAACAATTACCGCTCTAAGAATCGATACGGCCATTTATAGTTTAACTCCATAACTTCTGTTAGCAGTGTTCATTTGCTTAGCGTGTAAGTAGTCATGTTTTATTAAATATAACGAACTTTACAATTACCGTTATATTTTATGTCCTTGGTATCACTTTTAATTATATTAAATGTTTATTTCACTATGAATTGTTAATAAAGTCCAAAATATCCATTTTATATTTTCATATAATAGTATCGTATTGTAGTTACCACCAGCTGTTTTTGAAATCTGCTCTTTTTAATAGTTCACAGTTTAGACAATGGCATTCACCTCTGCCGTGAATCGAATTATTTGTATTAAGTACGTGATTGTATTTTAGGTTATCGAAACACACTAACTTTCTTTTAGAATTTTACAAGTAATCATTTATAATTTAAATTATACACAATGCTTTTACTTAATTTACAATCTCATTTACACTAAAACTAACTTAATCTACATCGGTTAAATACAATGATTTTGTTCTTACTTGCCTTTGTTTTTATAGGCTAATTTAATGATTAAAAATTTGATTTATTTATATTATACGGTAAGTTTAATTTAATTTAGCTTAAGCTTGTTATCATTTGTATATTTACTGTGATTTATTTACTCATTCAAAATCCCGAAGTTACTTTATTTAGATATTAATTTTGATTGCTCTAGGCTAGGCTATATAGGTAGGTTGGTAGGTAGGCTTATACTGAATCTTACATTTCATTGTATTTTTATTTGTTAACCAGGACTCTTTAACTTTGAAATTACTTAGATACATACAAAATGTTACAATACATATGTGTGTTTGCAGTGTAATGGCCGCATTTAAAGTCCAATTTGGTACACATGTTGGCTGTCTAAGTTGCTCGAACGAGTTCATTAGCAAAAAATCCACCAACCGGAAGCACATTTTTTGACAGAAAGTTATTATTTAAACAAATTTTTGTACTAGAATTTAACTTTTTTTGAGTTTTATCTCAAAAATAAATGTAGGATATTATTCTGAACATTTTTTTTACACGACTTTATAGATCGCTTGGTTTCCCCAAAATCGATCAAAATGTAAAATGCCATAAAAGTATCCAGTTCAAATAAACGTGGAGGGGACATCTTCTGAGTTTGTACGCTGCGAAGCAATCCATAACCCGAGGCCGCAAGATCGAGGTGCAAACTCGCAAATATTTTGCACACAAAGGCAGCCTTTCAGCGCCATCATGAATAGATAAATTTCTCAAACAGTTGGTAGAAACCCTAAAACATATAAATTTAATTTTGGAAATTCGCTAAACTCTCGTCAGAGCTTCAGCTGCGTCATTTCATTTTGGACTTTGTGTATTAAATACATTGAATGGTTGGAATTATCTGGCACCAAATTTATATCCAAGAGGTAAGGTCAACAATTTGCTATAGGTTGATAAAACAAACATTTCACATAAATTGTAAATGTCTATCCCAGGTTAACCGAAATAATCGGAGTGTTTTGACCTCAACTTATTCCAGCAAGTACATTTTTCCATTAAGTCGTTTTATTTTTACAAATTTAAATTTTGAAATAAGTTGAAATAAATAAAAAACACATGTGGAGTATAATACTTAAGTTAGCTTCTAGTCTAATTATTACTTTTGTTCAAATTAGGACAGTATATGGTTTTCTTCATGACAAAATAAAATGCTGAATTGGTTTCAGTATTATACAGTTTTATTAAGTCACAACTTTATACATTACATACAGAATTGATGAATGATTGAAAATGAAAGTTTGAAAATCATCTACAAATTTCACCGATCTGGAGTGTTAATTGAGAAAACTCTTGCTGTCTTGTCGTCACCAGCACTAAGAAGGGTATTGCCGTCACTGAAAATTAAAATTCCAAATATTAGATTTAATTATGTAATGTACTTGTAAGAGGTAAACGTGAAAAATCACAGGCAGATTAATTAGATACATGTCATAAATATATCATTTAAAAAATACTATTCAAAAACAACAGATTTTATCTAAGCCTACCTAACTATGCTGACGGGGATTTTTAATTTGGTAAATGTATACAATTATAAAACTGTAGACCTATTTGTAAAATTTTTTAATTTATATATGTTACTATATATTTAAAGAAAGATAAAAACATTACCCTACCTTTTAATTGATTTTATTTCATATTGATAGATCAAATGTTATAGAAGTTAGATCCAGCGGAAGGATTTTGCTGAAAGTTTGGGATTAGAGGCTTTCGGGTCTAAAATATCGATTGGTGAAAACCACTACCTCAGAAAAACTCGTATTTTTCTAAACATCTCATTTGAAAATTAAAAATGTTTAACATTGGGCTTATGGAGTTTAAAATTATCACATTTGTTTACTGACTATAATAATAACAGTAATCAGCTGTTTCCTATATTATTTCCATTATCAGCTGATTTCAAGCTTAAAACAATTTTCTAACCTTTAAGATAGGTTTTTGTGGAGAACGACAACTATTGAAGTACTTAATTTCGTATTAAGAGTATAGGATACACAGTTCATATGTACGTAAATTCGAAAAATATTCATATTTATTCAGTATGCAATTTGTATTTACATACATTTTCTTAAAAAAAAAAAACCAATAAAAAAAATACCGAGTGATGTTCAGTCGCCCAGGTACTTATAGTGAAGAAATTAATAATCAAATATGTTTGAATGTTTACGAAGAAGTACTTTAAAATTTGTACGAACGAATATATGATACAAGGTTGTATTTATATGGTCTACTGTTTATAAACTCAAGGCAAATCTTATAACGCACTATAGCATACATTAATTCTTTAACTCATATTTAAAAAAAGTAAATGTGTGCGGTCATGGGACCCCCGTCAGGAACAATGTTCATCACGCCTTTTCTTCAATACTTTTACCAGCCTCAACAGCAATATACACACACAATTTTAATCTTTCAATTGCCTTTTATTATTAGTTTGTTTTTTATACAAATATTTACTGTTTCCATACGTTTAAAGGTGCAGAATCTATATATATAAAAGGCAAAGCCCTCACTCACTCATCATCACTAATTCTCCCACTTCCCAAGAAACTAGAGATATGAAATTTGGCATGTGTATACTTTGTGATGGAAATAGGAAAACCAAAGAAATTTCATTTTGATATTCATATTTTTAGGGGTAGTTTTGGTGGTTTAGGGGTAGTTTGACTGATCACAGTTTCTCAAAAACCATACCACATAGGAACTTGAAATTTGGTACACATATTGCTCATAGGCACTAGAGGCACACTAAGAACTTATTTTAAAATATTTGGCCTGTAAGGGTTGAAATAACCCCTAAAACAATAAATATTGTTTGTTATATATCTCAAAAACCTTACGTCCTAGGAATGTGAAATTTGGTACATGTATTTGCCACAGGGAAAATGATTTTAAAATATTTCGCCTGCAAGGGTTGAAACAACCCCTAAAACAATAAATATTGTTTGTTATATATCTCAAAAACCATACCACCTAGGAACTTGAAATTTGGTACATATACTGCTCATACGCACTAGAGGCACACTAAGAACTTTTTTTAAATATTTGGCCTGCAAGGGTTGAAACAACCCTTAAAACAATAAATATTGTTTGTTATATATCTCAAAAACCTTACCTCCTAGAAACGTGAAATTTGGTATAAGTATTTGTCATAGGGACAAGAGGCGTACTAAGAAAGGATTTTAAAATATTTGGTCTGTAAGGGATGAAACAACCCCTAAAACAATAAATATTGTTTGTTATATATCTCAAAAACCTTACCTCCTAGAAACATAAAATTTGGTAGAAGTATTTGTCATACGGACAAGAGGCGTACTAAGAAAGGATTTTAAAATATTTGGTCTATAAGGGTTGAAACAACCCCTAAAACAATAAATATTGTTTGTTATATATCTCAAAAACCCTATCTCCTAGGAACGTGAAATTTGGTACACATATTTTTCATAGGAGCTAAAGGCAAACTAAGTAATGATTTTTAAATATTTGGTTTTTATGGGTTGAAACAACCAATAAAAAAATAAGTATTGTATGTTATAATTTCCTTAAAGCTAGAAAACAAAAATGTTTTACGTTTATTTCTTACACGATAGATATAAAAAGTAAACCAGTTTTACATTTTGTAACGTTCTGCTAATAGGCGAAAATGTAGTAACAAAACCTAAAACTGTAAATATTAATTGAATACCACCAAGGAACGGGAAATTTGGTACAAAATAGGGGCTAGAGGCGAACTAAGAAAGGATTTTAAAATATTTAGCATTTAAGGGTTGAAACAACCCATAAAACAATACACATTGTTTGTTATACTTTCCTTAAAGCAAGAAAGCCAAAATTTTGTACATTTATTTCTTTGAAAAAACATATAAAAAATAAACCAGTTTTACCATTTTATCACGTTCTGCTAAGGGGTGAACATTTAGTAACAACCCCTATAACTATAAATATTAATTTAATACCGCTAAGGAACGTGAAATATTTGGTTCACATATTGCTCATAATTGCTATAGGCGCTCTAAGATAGGATTTTAAAATATTTGACCTTTAAGGGTTGATGAAACATCCCTTAAAACAATATATGTTGTTTGCTTACTTTCCTTAAAGCTGAATTTTTACATATATTTCTTACAAAACACATATGAAAAGTAAATGACTTTTACATTTTGTTACTTGCTGCTAGGAGTGAAAATGTGTTAACAACCCCTAAAAACAATAATTATTAATATTCATACATTCCTTAAAACTAGAGAGCTGAAATTTTGTACATTTATTTCTTACACGATACACATAAAAAGTAAACCAGTTGTACATTTCGTTACGTGCTGCTAAGGGTTTAAGATGTAATAACAAACCCTACAAACAATCAATACTAATTTGTATTCTATCCAATTGTAATTCTAATTGTAGTTAGAGAGCAGAAATTTGGAACTTATTAATTTTAAGAAAATATTTAAGTCGTAACCAAATCAAAACTAACCCAATCTATGCATTCGCAATTAAAGACACTACAAACATCAAGCTAAGACTGTGATTTACCAGTCTGTAGATTTAGCGGTTGAAAAAAAAGACGCTCTTCACTCTGAATTTTTTATTTATTTAATTTATTTAGCACACATACCATGACGAAGACGATTGACGGGCAACCAGTGAACAATAAATACCAAAGTAATTGAATATAAATGTTATAATTCACTTCAATAATAATAGATGAAAGAAAATGAGAGAATACTATGACAATTAATTACAAATCATGGTGATGCAACAAACAAATTCCCTGTAGCGAAGCACGGGTATTCAGCTAGTTAATTATAACATCAAAGCTAAGATGGTAAACACAGTTAAGTGTCCATTCATTGTAAAAACATTCAATAGACATAAAATGTAGTTTCATCAGTCTGGGCCTAACCTAAAATTATTGTGTATGTTGCCGTTAAGGCATGTAAAATAAATTAAATACACACAATAATTTTAGGCCTAGACTGATGAACCAACATTTTATGTTTATTGAATGTATTTCAGCGCATGACGATATTAATGAACTAAGCCAGACGGAACCATCGTCTCTTAATTGAAATTGATGAACCAAAACACATGTTTCTTGAATGTATTTACATTCATTGACATAGCAACCAATTTGATAATGCTTTTTCGATTCTCATATTTTATATTTGTCATTGCCAAAGCAACCAATTAATAACACTTTTTTCATTACACATTATATTTTCTATTTGTTAACTGCAACCCACGTTAAGGAACTTCGTTCCAAAAATCAACTTCACAAGAAATTATGATTGAAGTTGTGTAAACATAACCCCAAAGTATAATCTACGTTGGGTTTTGTGTAAGTATTATAGGTAATGGGTGAAATCAGCTGTTATATTGTAACTCATGTTACAGTTAGACTAGAACAAGGAATTCAAAATATGATTGTTGTAACAGATGTTGGCAAGGACACCACATGGAGTACATTGTCATAGATAATTTCTTTTAACAATGGAGACAAAATAATTTAAACGAGAGCAAGGAGCGTAATATGTCAAAGAGTCTATCTTACAGGTAAGAGCCTCAGGACCCAGGACTTAATTACACGTTACCAATGAGTTTTTCCACTTCTTGCAACTTTTTAATAAAACTTAAGTTTCTGTATTGTATTCACAACATCAGTTTTGCCACTAATACTTACACAGATATAGAAATGTCCAATATGTTATCTCTGTGCCCCATCAGCTGTGATTGTAACTTGCCACTTCGGGCATCATACACCCGTATTACTCCGTCCAGGCCTCCTGAGTATATAATAGGACTTTGAGGATCCCAAATCAGTCGACTGATTCCTGCTTCCTGTTCACACTTATGCCTCAATGTCTATAACAATTCAATTTATATTTGTGTAGATGAATAAATGTATTTCTTTACTAAAGTTCAATTTGGAAATTACAGATACCAAATATTTGTTATACATGGTTTGCATATGTATTTTATGTTTGTAAAAAAAAATATTGTGTTGCAATAAATCTATTCTATATAATCAAGTACTCTCTACGGTCTATAAGTACCGGTAAGTTACCTGTTTCGCAATATCCCAAATGTAGAGTTTGCCAGTGAGTGTGCCTGCAGCTGCTAATGGTAATGTTGAGTCTCTACAAAATCCCACTGCTTCGACCCATTCTGAACTGATTGAAGGGCTCTCATCACAGTTGAATCTTGCAACAATCTGAACATCAAAGAATCAAAATAACTTGCGCAACATAATTTTAGATTAAACTTCAATGTGTGTGATACTTTGTTACACAAAACGTTTAGTCGAAAATGGATATTTTTTTCATATGCTAATAATGTTTTCTAGTAGGAAAAAAATGTATTTAAAATGTTCATATGTAATTAATTTAAAAGTTATTTAAATACGTTGATTATCCGAGGTCTTTGGGACCGGACATACCTCGGATAATACGGTAGGCCGTGAAGAAACCATTGAAGTACGTGTTCCCACTTCATTTATGTCGTTTGGCTTTAAATAATATAGTTTTAAATAAACAAAGCAGGTTTGATAATGTACTCAAAAGAAAGAAACTGGATACTGTGAGCTACTGAAATAAAAACAAAAATTTAAAGTGACATTTACTTTTATTTATAAAAAGTACAAATTAAAGACCTTAAATTACAAACGTTTATATTTATAGATACATAAGTTATAAAGTTATGCACTTTTAAAAAAGTCTTTCATTGTCATAAGAAAAAAATAAGAACAATCATACAAAAAACAAAAGAACAAAATACATTAACAGGGGGAAAAACAACTCATGGGAAAGGATGAGTCATAAATACTTGCCGCGAAGAGGGGAGTGTGTAACATTCCCAAGACTGCTTCGTCATTCACTATACCTATAATATTACCTGTCCGCTAAACATCACCCATACCATTGTGCAAACATATTTTCAAAAATTCACCAAATATAGTAATTGTGTACCAATCCAAAAGTGTTCTGTGCCTTTTTTGTAGAGAAAGGTTCAAAGAATTCCTATATGCAATTAAAAAATTTATTGATGTAAAATTGTAAAAGTTATTAGCTCAAGAAACAAAAAATGTTCAGTAACGAAAGGAAAATGTTCCACTTTAGGCCTACATAACAAGTAGTAAACATTTTTTGTAATTTTTTCATAAGCGTAAAAAAGTTTCATAATTTAGTTCTAAATAGAACTGTATAAAAACATTTATCAATTTCAAATTTCTTATATTGAAAACACCAGTTTTTATGTTCCATCTACACGACTTCTAACGAAAGTTGGCCTAGTTTCAAACGTAATTTAAGATTATTTGCTTTACCCAAAAATGAAATATTATTATAACAAAGTGTAGAGAATAAATCAAAGAATTGAACCGTATACTTCTAAATTATCTTTTCCTAAAAGTGTTTGACTTAGAATTATTTGAATAACAAAAGAGAGAAAAAATGTAGAAATCTCTAGCCCGTTCAAGCTATCACGATGCGCGCGCAAACTCCTATGTCTACCCATGTTATAAAAAGCCATTAGAGTTCGATTTCAAGCCTTAGATGAGACCGTATTAGCAGTCACTTTCCCACGGTCCTACACAATAAACTGTTCAAATAAAGCGTATTTGGTTTACAGGGAAAGTTAGCTTGAAGCATTAAGTTTACAAAGATACCAAAATATCTCTAAAAAACTATTGTTTTCACATAGATATCACGTGTAATATATAACGCTGTTTATTGGTTGGAAAACTGACCAATTGCAAGGGTCTACAAAACGGCCTACAATTGTTGAACTATTTGTCCGATTTTTGATTGGATGGCAGTATTAGATAGGGGAAATTGTGAAGAATCCAACGATATCTAATTTTACTTTAGAAGAAGTAGTGGGCGGGGTTTAGAGAGAGAGGAAAGATGCGTTATTTCGTCGTGTTTTGTGACGAAAACTGGTGAATTGACAGGCGCCGAGTTTGTGGAAGAAAACTAATAAACTGCAATGATGATTACGTATGTAAATATACGTTTTAGAAAAAACTTGTAAATACAAAAATTAAAGTTTAGATCATTACCTTTCCAACGGTTTTTGACTTTTTGCGATTGAATAATTTTTAGTGGGTGAAATATTCATTACAAGTATAGTTGTCAAAATTGATCGTTTTTACGTGCCACGCCCCACGACCACTCAAATTGAGTAGTCTGGCAGTTGCAGGGTTAACATCTTAACTGCTATTCATACTCTTACACCTCATTTCTGTCCATACCAAATTTGATTAAACATTATGTACAATATGCAATCCATGTGAGAGAGAGGTATGATGGGATATGTAAATTCATATGGTAAAGAAACAAAGAGTGAAGGGTCTAGTAAGATAAGAGACGCAAGATCTAATAATCAATTATGAGTAAATTTTATTTTTTATATGTATAAATAAA
>JAGFPH010001163.1:62402-74792 GCA_018207615.1 Philaenus spumarius
GTAATTATTATTATTATTAGCTAAACGAGAATTTTTAGAAAGATGCGGTTTTTTTCATATGGTAGGGTACATTAAAGGCTACAATTAAGCCAGATTTTATCAAAATCGTTAGAGTGGTTTTCTACAAAAATTTAATAACTTTTTTTTGGGTTTTCTTTTTGCTAAAATGGGGGTTGTTTTTCAAAATTTTTCAAAACCGTTTTTCGTGCATCTATACAGGTCTATTTGACATGTCCGGTGCAAATTTGTTTGAAATTGATCGAATAGTTTTCGCTCTAGCTTTGTATACATACAGACATACATACAGACAGACATTTTGTAAAAACCACTTGTTTGGACTCAAGGGGTTCCAAAACGGATATTTCCACAAAAATCTCAACATCGAATTTTTTTGCGATCACTATACTTTCTCTATACTATAGTATAGTGAGAAAGTAAAACAAAGACTAAGAAAAGGAAAAGGGAAGGCCTTGAATCTCTCTGCAGTTAAAAAGAAGAGGCGTTTACCTCCAGGACTAAAAACATACTGGGAAAATAAAAGTTAGGTTTTGCATACAATCTCATTGTATATAATTTATAAAGTAATTTGTAGAGTAATATTTTTATATTATTCAACAAAATTCGAACTGTCTGAAACTCGTTTTTAACTAAGCCTAAAATACAGTTTTTGTTACATTTATACTTTCTTCCTTCAGTTTAGGCCTAAAAACTTTCGAATGAATGACAAATTTTGTTTCTAGAAGACTATTTAATACATAATTTACAACAGAACTAATATTTTTGTATTTTACTTGTATATTCTGTTCACTTGCTAAACTACAAATCTTCAAAATACATCTTATCAAATCAAAACTGTTCGTAAATTTTACAGACATTTATTTCATAATAGTAACTACATAATTGATTTGCAAAAATGATTATTGTTTACTTTTAAAATGTTTATTAGTAGCCTATACCCATATTTTGAAATAACTACTTATCACCATAATAGTTAGGTTACCTATTGTAGGTAAATAATTATAGATTAAAGTTTATTTGTGTACCACCAAATTTATAATAATAAATCAAAATCTGTTTATACTTTTTCATATTTTCGTATTGTTAGGTTAATGTTGGTTTAATGTTGTTCGCTGCCTTATACTGGTTTTAGCAAATTTTGTGAATAGTATTTTACAAGCTTCAGGCGTAGCCTACCTTTTATTTCTGAAAAAAAGGAGTTATGTTTTTTCATTTAATTGGCACAAGACTTCCTGTGTCATTTCCTTTCACGTAGATTTTTCTACTTATAAAACCTCAGAATTGCAATCAAAGGGAAGTCAGCAATATTGGAGTTTGTTTGCTCTTTTATGAAACGGTAAACTAATTGATAATCTATGTAACGCCTTTTAATCTGCCGGGTTGATTAAACAAAGCCTGTGGTTGTCGCGGTTCCTGGTAGTTAGGGTTTTTCAATTTCCTATTAGTACAAAATCCTGCACTTGTTTAGTGTATTTATAATTTGTATGACGAGGCAGATCTATCTCGTGCACAATTATTTCCCAGACCAATTGATTTTTGACTTTATCTAGATGATCCTATTAGGCATGTGAATGTTTAAAATATAAATTTATAGATTTATAGGGGATGATAATAGTAGTGTTTACAAGGAAATTCTTGATAAACGGCCGTACAAAAATTTAACCGTAGAAAAGGTTGAGTGCAAAAATCACCTTCTGCGTAATTTTTGCAACAAACTTAGAGAATTAGTAACAAAACCAGACAAATTTTGTGATGGAGTGTAATAAGTAGCCTTCTTTTTTTTAAATATAATATGTATAAACTATATTTTGTTTATATTGCCTAAACCATTAAATTTATACAAGTCATGTGATTTGAATAAGCTGTTCAATCATTTTACTATCTGACCTATTTCATAAGATTCTAATAATATTTAAATTTCCCATAGTTTATACAAAATATGTCACAATACGATTACAGTCTTACAGTAGTAATTAATAATGAATACTAAGTCGGGTACGACAGCTAGTATTTAAAATAGATAAAATTGTTTTGCGAATATGTTTTTCGTAAATATAATTATTTGTGTTAAATTTATTTAATTATAACTGTATAATTAATAATAATTACCTCCTAGTTTGGCAGAAGGTAAATTAATTATAATACATGTCTTTTAAATAAGTCTACGGCACAAGAACGTTTGTTGAAAGGAGACTTTTCGTATTATTTATGTTTTAAATATTATAAAAAAATTATTTTAGAATACAAATTGTGTATTAAAATCATTTATAGATTAAAATAAAAAATAATATTTCAAAATTAATTATATAAACTGAATTAAAGTTGTAATAAATGGTTTGGAAAAAAATGTTGTGCATTTTGTCTTTATAAATTATCACTTTTCAAACTCCGAAATATTGTATAGGTCTAAATCATTACTTTCTCTTATATCAGACCAACCACCAAACTACTGAATTTAGCTACCAACATAAAATAAGGATTCTGAACTGAAGCCACGGTAAGGCAAAGGAATGAAATGAAGTATTTTTTGTCACTCTGTCTGGTGTGCCGGCGAGATGGAGAGGGCAAAGGAGAATTCGCAGTGACAGTACAGTTTGTTGTCGGGCACTGATACAGGCAGCACTTATGGAATAAAAAGTAACTAAAATGTGATTTCTCCCCACGGGTAAGCATGACTCTTAAGAACTAAGGCATTGATTTTGTTAGTCTTTCATGAATGTTACCTTGAAAGTTCATTGATATAGATAATTTCACAAAAACACCATTATTAAAATATTATTTAAAACAAAACCAATTTTTACATTAACTTAGGACATAAACACATCCTATATATTAAAATGCAAAATTAAAAATCTTCTGGAAGAACATGTGAGACTTCCACTGGACCGATTTACACGCGGGTAGTGTCAAATGAAAGGGAATAGCCACATATTTGCACATTTTACCTTAGATTTTGATATATGGCCAGTAACTACTTAAAAAAAAGATTAAAAGTTTTCTTATGGCAATTTAACATAGGGTAAAATTTCAACTTTGCACTTCTTTGAAGGGTTCACTTAAGGTTTCCACTGAACCATTTTACAAGTGGTTTTGTTTTAAATGAAATATCAATCATTCTATATTTGCACAATTTACTTACATTTTTGAAATAATTTTAGAATGTAATAAAAGAACTTTTTATAACATATTTTATCATCATTTTAAGTTTCCTTAACCAGCTGATTATTAAAACACGTGATTGTTCATCTAAGAACAGACAATTGTAGCAAAGGAATCAGCTGGCTTAGAGAAAATCATTAGTGGCCAGTATCTTTCAACGAACAAATTCACAGGATCAAGTTGGACGTTAAACACATAGCGTCTAATAGCTATAATACCAATAAATAAGCAACATTTTGAAAAACTAAAAAAACAACATAAATCATGTGTGTTGTGTATGTTGCCGTTAAGGCAGG
Organism: Philaenus spumarius; assembly: GCA_018207615.1. Taxonomy (NCBI): domain Eukaryota; kingdom Metazoa; phylum Arthropoda; class Insecta; order Hemiptera; family Aphrophoridae; genus Philaenus; species Philaenus spumarius. The sequence continues at coordinate 65,876 of JAGFPH010001163.1, forward strand.
TAAAATAAATTAAACATAATTTTAGGTTAGGCCTAGACTGATGAAAGAACTTCTGAAATGTATTTACATTCATTACCATAGCAACCAATTGAATAAAATAACACATAAAACAGTTTATTCGGTCCAGCTTTTTGTACAAAATAATATTTTAAGTTAGGCCTATACTGAACCAACACAAACCAATAAAAACTTGCGTTAAGGAATTTAGAAATAAGAAAAAACTGTTATATCCCAATTAAAAATAAATAAGACATATGTTAGGCCTATTTATTGATAATATACAGTAATTGATAGTGATTAACTTATTGGTTAGGTTTTTGATAAAATATACACCTGAGCCCCTTACTGGTTCTTTTAACCTTTATTATAACTGTTGTTATAAAATATTCAACATTATTTGATTTGAACATTTAATATTATTTATCATCTTAGTTTTGAGGTTGTTATTAATCCCACACCTTTATTATAAATAAAACATAACATGTGTTTTTAGAAGGTTCCATCGGGGGTTGGCGTGCAGAGCACGCAGGGGTCTCCCCTAGTAATAATACTGCACAAGTCAAACAAAATATTTCTTATGAACTGTATTATTGGCAAACTAGTTTGTTGAAGGTGTGAGCTAGTTAATTGATGATAAGTGATTTTCTAAAGTTAAATAAAAAATCTTGTGATAACTTGGAATTTTCCTGTTTAAAAATTTGTTTATTCGACCAAAGTCATTTGCTAATTCATTTACATGCTAGTGATATTAAATAGTCTTTAAAAATCTCTATGGTATGAAAAGAACCTTTTGAAGGTGTAGAGATAAAAAAATGTATAGCAAAACACTTACCGACACATCACCAACATTGTCACTCCATGCCAAAGACTGGGTAGCAACTCTCCAAACTTGGATATTTCCACTCATATCACCTGTAGCTACATAAGAACCATCATGACTAAATTCAGCTGCCATCACTGAATCCTGAAAAAAAATTTTCTGTAATATTCAACAACTACTACTACAGTTTGGTTTTGTTTTTATTAGCTCCCCAAATTAGCATGGGCGCTACTCTTTCTTGTTCACTGGCTCTCAACTGATGCTATTTTAGTTGCTCTAAGTTGTATTTTCAGTTTGCTGTGCATATTTGAAATGTTTAATACAGTTACTGATCCCACCGACTGTGAGATTCGTGCTGTAATTCAATTTTTTAACGCAAGGAATGTGAAACCGGCCGAAATTTATCATAAAGTTAAAGATGTTTATGGTGTAGACGCGATGAGTGATGGAATGGTGAGAAAGTGGGTTAGAATGTTTAATGAAGGTTGTACAAGTGTCCACGATGAGGCGCAGCGTGGTCGGCCTTCTGTTGTCAACGATGATTTGGAAAGGAAAGTTGATGAAAAAATCCACAAAAACAGACGTTTGACAATGACAACGCTTTCAGACGAATTTCCGCAGATTTCACGAACTGTTTTGTTACTTTCCCTGATGTTCACAAAACCAAGCGATTTGGCAGTGCTTTCATATTTCTCACACGGTACAGTGAAGAGGGAGACGACTTTTTAAACCAAATTGTGACAGGTGATAAAACTTGGGTTCGTCATGTCTCACCAAAATCCAAGTAACAATCAATACAGTGAAAACACACTCGATATCCGAAAAAACAAAAGTTAAAAATGACAATGTCAGCACAAAACATCATGTGCACTGTGTTCTGGGATAAAAAAGGGGTTTTGCTTAGTGAATTTCTTTCTAGAGTTGAAACCGTTAATGCGGCACGATTGTGAGACTTTGAGAAAACTACGGTGTGCAATTCAATACAAACGGAGAGGAATGCTCAGTAAAGGAATTGTGTTGCTCCATTACAATGCTCGACCATGCTGCTGTTGACACTCAAACGGTCATTCGACAGTTTCGTTGGGAACAGTTCGATCACCCGCCGTACAGCCCGGACTTGTTCCTGCACATGAAGCGCGAGATAGGCGACAAATCTGACGATGAGTTGAAAAATGCTGTGGAGTCGTGGCTATTGTCACTGGCACGAAGTTTCTATGAACAAGGTATAGAAAAGCTGGATCACCCGCTACAACAAGTGTTTGAATATTGGTGGAACTATGAAGAAAAATAGTTTAAGGTATGCTCTTTGATGGAAAAATAAAATTGGCTTGAAAAAAAAAATTGCTATACTAGTTATTTTTTCTTCAAAATGGTAGGCTACTTACTTTACGAATACCCTCGTAATATTAATAGAAGAGTTTATCTATTACTTTTTGTCTACTACAAAGTAAAATAAAGATTATTAAATCAATTATTTTGTATTCCTAATGGAATAATTTGACGATACACAGCTAGTACAGAGTATTATGAGGCTAGCATTTTTCTCTAGAATTCAACCATCAATATTTTAGTGTCTACTAATACAGGGAGACCTTTTACGATGATTTCACAATGGTTCCAGTTAATTATGTAAACAAAATTATAATTTATTTAATCATTGCAGCTAAATTATAAAAGTAACCAACCTTATGGCCTGTGCATTCAAATAATATCTGTCCAGCTTGGATCTCCCAAACATAAGCTTTGTCATCTTCAGCACCGGTTACTGCCAGATTACTGTTCTTTGGATCTAAATGACAGCAGAATACAGAACCTGAAAAGAGAACAGATACTTCAAATATACATTTTAATTAGACTAAAGGTAAAAAAAAGCGTAAGCAGCAATGCCGCATTAATATTGCAGAATTCTCTTATCCGGGAATAATTACTACCTATTAAACACTGGGAGTTTCCTATGAATTTTGTTCCTTATTCCAGGGACTGAATCTGAAATACCTTTGCACAGGATTGTAGTAAATTTAATTACCTTTCGAATGATATAACTCATAACTTGTACTCGGGCTTATGAGTGGGATAAGTAATGCAATTTCCTCGCTTTAACTTTGCCATTTTGGTTTGAATCAAATAGGTCGCCATTTTGTGTGAAATTTAAAAAATAAAAAAATCAGTATCTGGGAAATCCTACAAGGACCCTTTCACTAAAAGTTCAGAAATGTTGAACCATATTTACTAACACTTATCCAGGTGGGAAAACCCCATATACTTACATACTATTAAAATCCCTACCCAAAAACGATTAAACGGTATAACTCGGCCATTTTGAATCGGATCGAATAACAATAAAAAAAGTGTATCTGAAGGATCCTACTAGGACCCTTTCACCAAAAAATCAGCACTTTTGAAGCATATTTACTACCATTTTTATCAATCCGGGAATAAAACATATATATATATATTAATTAATTTTGGGTATCGTCTCCAAATGGTTTGAAACGGATAAAAACTAAGTTTTACCCTCCTCTGACCAACCGTTTTCAAGTTGGGTCGAGTGTAATAGCTCTTATTTTTTTTTTTTTTTAATTCGGCTAGAAAGATTTTAAGATGGTAGGCTGAAAAATAATGCACACATGATTGTAGATCGTAAACAAAATGATTTACAGAAGCGAAAATAACTTTCCTCCTCTATACCTATGCACAATAGCAATAGGCAAAATAGTCTTTACAACATTTCGGGTCATACCATCTGAAGATGATCAATTACAGAATCACTTAAAAAAAACCATAACTGGTTTCAACAGCTTGTTTTCCTGATTAAACTTATCTAATAAAATAAAAGAGGGAAATTAAAACAGAAAGTAATAAGTTATATAGCTACCAATATGTTTGGAAAATACAAAATCTGCATCATCTCTTATTGGAACACTTGACATTAATTCATTCATTCCATCTTCCTCATCACTTTCATAATCCTCTTCTACAGCTGCCAAAATTGAATCTTCCAAGACTTCCTCCACATCGTCTTCGTTCAGTTCGATGAATTCGTCATCATCATCATCCATGTCTAATGTTTGGCTCGGTGATTCAGGTGGAGTGTCTAGCGCATTGATCTTCATGTAGAAGGATTTTAAAACCGGATTGCTGCAATGAAAAAACTTAAATAGAACACAGATTTATTTATATCAAATAAGAGGTAGGGTGAAAAGTCCAATAAATAAATCTAGTTAGTGTGAATAAGTGCAGTGAGTTCCAATAAATTAACAGATTGGCATAATAGATGTTCAAGTAGCAATAAACTTAATGTATTTATTCTTTCTTAAAACAAAATTATACTTAGCATAAAGGTATTTATTTACATTTTCTCATATGCTGTAACCTTTTTTAAAGCATTGCCCAACATCAATTTAATAATTTATAAATAGTTAGAAACTCCTGCAAAATTTTAAGAACAATTTTAAATTGATTTACAGAAGGAAATAAAAGTTGATTTAAATTATTTAAAAACAGACATTTTGTGACAGAATATGATATATAGGCCTATAGTCACCAGGCCGCGTATATACTGAGCAACTGGTGACGGCAACGCAACGCAAACTAAAGTAGCTCTTTCACTGCATACAGAGTTGAATGCGTATGTTCACAGTGAAGTGATAGCAACGCTACTTGCGACTGAGTTGTCGCAAACTTGAAACTAGAGTTGCTCCAGTCATGACATGCTGTAAACTCGTCGCTCAGTTGCCAGCATTGTTTCGTGGTGGTCGTTTAGAGAGAATTGAACCACGTATTTAGATTTCTGTTTCTTTGCTATGTATTTTGTTTTACTAGTAGCCTATAGTATGTCAGAAAAACAAAATATTGAGTTCGAATTGTTTATAGAAGAATACTGGTGAGGTTGATAGTTGTTTTTTTCTCAAAGTTCTTACATACATTATTTAAAAGGTAGTCATACCTGCTAATGCTCATGCGGTAGTAGTAATTAAAAAAAAAATTGTCTGAATAATTTTGTTAGTTTCACACAGTAGTATACCGACTATGCCACACATCAATAACATTGTAGGGGTGTAAATTGTCTTTTTTTTTTAACATTATTGTAGTTTCTTCCTTAAAATGTATGCAAGGACAGCATCTTCCTTACACGGCCTTACAGTGTTACAATATTTGGCACTGATATAATAACCGTTTAATATGGATTATTAATAATACCAATAAACTTGCTTTATATTTGTTTAAATTTCATACATATATATATATATAAGTATAAACAATTTTTTAATTCAAAACATACTGTTACACAAGTTAGGTTAGGATATAATATAGGCTACAATTACTTTAAGTGTCACCATTTTATCACCAATTTTCAGGGCTAGATTTAGCATACTACTAGGCCCTGGCCCAGGGGCGCAAGCTAAAAAACTGTAGTTTAAATAAAAATAAAAAATGTTTATGAGTTAAGAAAAGTTTTTATTTAATTGTCTTTTAAACAGTTTATTAATGCATGTAGGCCTAATTATTGTTGATTGAAGTTTTTTGTAGTTTTGCAATGAGTTGTGTACAGAAGGCGTACACAGTGGCATAGAGCGTGTGACTTGAGTATATCGAAAATCGTTGCTTAGTCCAGTCGTATGCTTCGCTATCAATGTGTCTCTACTGGCTGTGGCTATTGGCTAGGCCGAGCCAGGGCGTAAGCGCAATGTTAATCTTTATATCAGTCATCCCCCACCCTCCCGGTATAAACAAACAGTCAGTGCTTCATAATGCGACTTTTTTTATGGTGTGGCATAAGTTCATTAAATTAATTATCATCGTGTTTGTAACTACAATAACCAAAACCTAGTGCGCCGAGTTAAAAAAAAGTGCGAAAAAAGATAAAAGAAATGAATAGTTAAAGTTTAAATTAAAGTGTTTTATTTTTTGTTTATAATTAATTAGCCTACTTTAAATTTGTTTAATCATATTTTCTGTTTTCATTTAAGACGTCTAGAAATAGAATTTAACATTACAACTATGTATTAGAGCATTTTCTTCCATATACGTTGACACCTCTGCCGCAATAAGGTAAGGGTTCGTAGTGTAAATTTTCACCAAGAGTATTTTTGAGTGCATAAAATTGCAACCATTCCATTAACCCTGGAAAGGGCGCGTTAAAAAAATTACGTGAGAAGGCGCACAATGTCTTTAAATTGGGTTGTAAAAAATCTATGATAATATTTAGCCTATTATTTACATATTTTTAAAAATAAATAAGTCTTATGGTGGTTGAAACTAACCTTCCTCCTTCACATATACTTTTCAATGGCCTCGTTAACTACATATTCCTATGCAAAACGCTAAATATATATAGGCCTACAGGAGTATAACGACAAGCTTAGTTAAAAAGAGTAACGCGAGGAAGCCTGCCAGATCATTCAGACCAGGTGCAGAAGAACTACGAACCACAAGCAAACTTTGGAGGAGGTGAAATAGCACAAGCATAGGAATATATAGTAGAAGAGGCCATTGAAAGGTGTGTAAGATTAGAAAGTTTAATTTAACTACGCTAAGACTTATAAATATTTTTATTGAGATCCGGTCAAAAAGAATGGGTGCACCCCTCCAGGGAAAAGAACAAGTAGTGGTTAACTAAAAATACAACTAATAACACTTAGGTTAAAGTATGTAGTAGGCCTCTATAGATTTTATGGAAGGAGACATCTGTCTAAATTGACAATGTCATAGAATAAAATTATTTGTATTATAATCATCTAGCTAACTTTTTCATTTCTGTGATAAGATAAGTTTATCTCCTTCAAACTGCATTATTTACAGACGTATTGCTTAGGTTATGTGAAAATATAACCTAACATTGTGCAACGAGTTAACTATTAAACTATATTACGGTAAAATATCATGATAAACTTACTCAGAGTAAAACAAACGACCAACTAAGCCGTTTTTTTGCTTATTTACAAGAAAGTTTTGTTACTATCAAATATTAAATACAATAGCAACCGCAAACGCTGGACATAACAACGAGCACAAAATCCACAAATCACAAAATAACTTACTGCTGCACAGATCTGTTCTTCGCTGTCAGAGATGACAATACAATTTACGATAATACCGTCTATGATTATGATAATACCTAAAGTTTAGACTGCACATGTATCAAAGATTTATTTTACAACATTGGATGTTTCATCTATGCTTATAGCTATTTAGTTAGGCCTAATTTCTTTAGAAAAGGTGACCTATTGCAGTGTCACTTGGCCTTATGGTGAGATCTTAGGCCGGGAGTGGTCAATGAGCTCCGATCATGGTCCCCAGAACACGTTTTGGAGTGTCATTAAACATTATATGTATATGTACATATTAATGTGTTCGCACTCTAACGGCCGCATTTTAAGTCCAATTTGGTACATACGTTCTTTGTCGAAGTCGCTCGGGCGAGTTCGTAAACCAACTAAATCCAACAACCGGAAGTAACTATTTTTTTAGATCTTTCATAGGCCTACCGTACCACAATGAAACTTTGTGGATTTTTATCTAAAAATAAATGCAAGATATTATTCTGCACATTTTGATTTTTACATGACCTTATAGCTCGCTTAGTTATACCAAAATCGATCAAAACGTAAAACACTATAAAGGTACCCGGTTCAAATCCACGTGGGGATTTCAGCAAGGAGGCATCTTCTGATCTGAAACCGATGGCCGAGTTGTACGCTGTGAGCGAAACGAAACCGTTCATAACCCAAGCCCACAAGGTCGAGTTTCTGTGCAAACTCACAAAGCGAGTTTTCCACTGCGAATGGAACGACGAAGTGCGTGAGTCGAAGCTATAGGCTTAGGTGCAAACAAATTCTCCTAACATATTTCGTACACGTAGGCAGCTATTCAGCTCCTTCGTGAGTAGATCAATTTCCCAAATAGTTGGTTAAAACTCTAAAACATATAAACTTAATTTTGGAAATTTGCTCAACTCAATTCAGTGGTTCAGCTGTGTGGTCAAATTATTTTTTATTTAAGCTGAAAACCTAAACGCAGGTTTTCAAAATTGTATAAAAGTACAACATGAAAACGTAAAAAGTACCTACATTATTCCTTCCATTAGTATCATGCCAGTTCTTAACAAGGCTGTGCTACAAAAGGGCAGTATTACCAAAACCAGTTTAGGGTGGTTGTCAAAAGCCTTTAACGTAGAATAGAACATTGCGCTTAGAAGAAAGACTAAATACTCTACTTAAGATAGGTTACAAATTTCAAACCATTATTGATGGCATTAAAAATTGTGTCAATAGTCTAACCATTTATATATTAGTAAGCTTACATAGTTTATTTAAGGTATTAAAATGTTTATCGGTTTTTTTAAATTCAGTTATCTTTAACTCCATAGCAATCCTATCCTGATCTAGAAAAAAAATCTATACCAACTTACCATATCAGAGATTTCAGGTGCCCAATCTTCATCTGAAGACATGTTTGGCATCTAAATCACAAACAAAGTATACTGAACAAAACAAACTTGTACCTATTAATAATTAGTTTAAACTAAGAAGAAATTCTTAAGATCAGAACTTAAACAGCAACAATGAGAAAGAACTTGGTCCATTGTTGCACTGAAAAAAACCCAGATGTTTTCAGTGCCATCTACAGTGACTAGATAGAGACAGAGTGGCCAAGTGAGGTGTTATTTCCTATTGGCTGGCAGTTATGTTTAACCTAAATTCTTATCTGTTTAATATTCTATTACTTATGTCTTTTTGGGCGAAATAAAAGAATACACTTTTTAAGAAGAAATACAGTTTTTATTATTTAATTTAAATATAAATATCACATTGTAACAATTAAATCACATGATTTCCTTTATAAAAAAATCAAAAACAAAGAGGTACAACATAATTATTTATCTTATATATATACAAAGGAAAGATCTCAGGTTATATTTTACAATAGTATTTAATTATCCCTTTTGTTATTGTATAACATAAAGAATCAAATTGAATATTTGAAAACAAAATTATCTATAGAAATATAGAAGACTCTTTGGGTTAGAATAAGAAAATTAATTTAACATTATCCCAAGCTACTGAACTTTAATTTATGAATAGAAACGCGGAATGA
>JAGFPH010001163.1:74892-87037 GCA_018207615.1 Philaenus spumarius
TTGGTACACTCGTTGGTTGTCTAAGTCGCTCGGACGAGTTCGTTAGCCAAAAAATCCAACAAATGGAAGTACGTTTTTCTACTATTTTTTTTAGATTTTTCGTACTAGAATGTCTAAAAAATAAAAATTTTGCGCACATTTTATTTTTTTACACGACCTTATAGCTCGCTTGGTCCCCCCCAAAATCAATCAAAACGTAAAACACCATAACAGTACCCGGTTCAAGTCCACGTCCCCAACGGCCGAGTTTGTACGCTGCGAGCGAAGCGAATGTCAAGGTGCAAATTCGCAAAGCGAGTTTTCCGCTTCGAGTGGAACTAAGGAGCGTGTGACTCGAAGCTATAGTTCGTGCACATAGGCTGCTAATCAGCGACTTCGTGTGTACGAAATATATTAGTAGAATTTGTTTGCACCTGAGCCTCCATCTTCGACTCGCGCGTGCTGTTTCGTTACCCTCGCAGCGAAAAAACTCGCTTTGCGAATTTGCACCTTGACCTTACGGCCTCGGATTATGAACAAACTCGGCCTCGGCCCCACGTGGATATGAACCGGGGACTTTTGTGGTATTTTACATTTCGGTCGATTTTGGGAGAACTAAGCGAACTGTAAGATCGTGTAAAAAAACAAAATATGCAGAATAATATCCTATTTTTTTTATAAAACTAAAAAAGTTACATTCTCATACGAAAAATCTCAGAACACGGTTACTTACTGTCAAAAAACGTGCTTCCGGTTGTTGGATTTTTTTTCTAACGAACTCATGCTTTAGTCGAATAATAGCCCAGTCAACGATTGATTCTAGAAGGAAAGTAAATAAGCGGAAAGACCATCAATGGTACATTGTTTGGGGTACCTAGTAGTATAACATACTAAAAGTCCTTGACCATAGGGGTGGCGGAAGAGGGGGTTAAAGGTCCCATTTTTTATTTTTTGCCTATATCTCTGTAGGGGTTAGTCCTAAAAAAATACATACGTATACAAAATTAAAGCTGACAAAATTATCTACATTTTTTATACCTATAGTATTTTTGCTATCTGTAACCGTTAATGAGATATACGCTCTCGAAAATCAAAAATTTTCGAAAAAAAACGTTTCTTTGCATTGGAATATTTTATTATTTGTTCCCCATGCGGTCTACCCTCGTGAGCTCTCTCCAGTTCTTATGTCGCTGTACTTGAGTTATATAAGCGTTCGTAGAAAGTCAAATTATTGTGTATTTCGCTTCAGTATATTATTTTATTTTATTATTACTATTATGTCGCTATGTCGTCGGAAAAAAGTTTTGTTTCTCGCTTTAGTTGAGTTAGTTTATATGTCATACGTCCGTAGGAAGTCGAATTATTGTGTTTTTCGCCTTTATATTTTATTATTATTATAACCGGTATATTTTATTAGTATTGCATGCGGTATATTTTATTGTTATTACATCCGGTATTTTTTATTATTATTATATCGCAATGTCGGCGCAAACGTATTTTGTTTGTGACGAGGACTTGTACGAAAGTGTCCTGTGTGAGTGCAAAAGTAATAGCTTCACTGAAAGTGCCAGTTTACAAAGAAATGACGGAAATGATTCATAGTCGTTGTCATTGGAGAGGACACGGACTTCATAGTCCTTCTGATTGTTCTAATCCCCAAAGATGAAGACATCATAAAATTATGAATCCGGGCCGAGGAAAGGTGCCAACCAGTCTGTATTTCCACCGCTGAGTTACAGGACCTCAAGGTATTATATGCTCATCGATGCTTTCACAGGATGTGATACTGAAATTGAAGGATTAAAATTATATCATTCATATAAGTTATATTGAAGAGGACTTTATGGGACTGCTTCGTTTTCACACCTTAAAAGCTATTGACAATATTATTGACTAGGGGAAACCCTGGGTGCTTCGCAGTCCGCACGTTAGCCCCGTTGGAACTTTTTATACACATACTGTAATCGTGTTATGTTTTCTTTATAATGAAGGTGTAGGATTAAAAATAACCCCAAAGCTAAGATGGTAAATAAAGTTAAGTGTTCAAATCAAATTATTTCCTAACTTATATTTAATAACAGCAGTTTTAATAAAGATCAAAAGAACTAGCAAGGCTCTGGTCTACACTTTAATAAAAACCTAACCTATAAGTTAGAAATACAAATAGTTGCTTCAAAGTTTGAAATCAGCTGTTAATCGAAATCAGCTGTGTTATCTGTTATTTTATTCAATTGATAGCTATGGTAATGAATGTATATACAGTACATTCTAGAAATATGTGTTGGTTCACCAATCTAAATCTAGGCCTAACCTAAGAATTATTTCCGACTAAATTTACAAATATTGAAGTAAAAAATGTTTTTATCAAAACGAATTATAACCTATATAACTCAGGGTTAGCGTAGCTTTTTATTAGTAAAACTATTTTTTCAATCGGTTCAGTAGTTCGAGAGATTACCCCCTAAATACAAAAAACAAACAAACAAACAAATTTTACCTTTTTATAATATTAGTATAGATGATAAATGGAATCTATTCAGTGCTTTCTTAATTATTGGACATCCAACATATATACAAAATTTAAATTCCAATGAGAACAATAATTATTATATTATTAGTTTCGATGGCCAGGTCGAGAAAGCTCCACTCAATAATAAGTGAGTTACCAACCAGAATACTTGGAGTGCACAGAGAAGATTTTCATGTGGTTAATGAGAACGTCTGTACAATTCATTCTGTATTTACTAGTGATGTTAATAGCGGCCATTATAGTGTCTTGTTTGACAGCCTAATAATATAATTCAAGACATAACAAGGTTTTTCGTGGAAGTTAAAAAACAAGCTGCTCAAAGAAAATTGGTAAAGGAACTTGAATTATGTTATTAGGCGTATCAAATAAGACACTGTAATATGCTAATTAATTTGTATGTCCTATGTTTAAATTATTAAACAGATTAATTGTGACTTCATAATTGTAGGTGGGGTAGGAGAAGTGATATTAAAGTAGGAGATTAACTAATCTATATATTAATATGCAAGCACAAAACTTGTCCTTTTTTCTCAGCTTGTGTGCATCGTAGGAGAAATTCGCGCATACCGTTAGAAAGGTAGTGTCCTGTAGATGAGCAGAATCCCATTATAATTTACATCGGTCCTCAGGGATACGCCCCAGTGGCCCTCAAAGTTTCAATGTTAATCTTATGGAAGGTCAATCTTAAGGAAGAAGAAGAAAGATTTCTTTTGATTTTATCAGGGGTACAAAAAACAGCTGTTCGTATGAAAAGCTTAAAACAGCTGATTTTGATCAACAGCTGATTTTGACCAACAACTGAATTGGATCAAAACCTGAATATAATTTTAGGTTAGGTAAATCAAGCAATAGCAATAGCGAAGCATTGCCGGGTCCACTAGTAAATATTATTAGCTAGAGAGAAAATTATTCTATCGATTTCGAACAAATTTGCACAAAACACGTCTATTAGGCCTGTATAGCTGCACGAAAAAATGTTTTGAAAATTGTTGAAAAACAACCCCCTTTTTGGCCAAAAACCCACAAAAAATCAGTTATTATTATTATTATTAGCTAAACAAGAATTTTTAGAAAGATACGGTTTTCTGCGTATAGTAGGGTACATTAAGTGCTGCAAATAAGCCAAATTTGATAAAAATCGTTAAAGCCGTTTTTTTATTAAAAAATAATAACTGATTTTTGGGGGTTTTTTTGGCCAAAAAAGGGGTTGTTTTTCAAAAAAAATTTAAAACCCTTTTTCGTGCACCTATATAGTAGGCCTAGTTGACATGTTTTTTGCAAATTTGTTCGAAATCAATCGAATAGTTTTCGCTCTAGCTTTGTATACATACAGGCATACAGACATAAAAGCTCATATGGTCAACACATTACCAAAACCTAAACACACATTTATAAATTTATTGTATGTCTGTCTGTTTGTTTGGCCGAAGTAACCCCCGTAATGGCTGAACCGATTTTGACGAAACTTTCATTAACATGTAGAGGACTTTTCAGAGAATATTTAGGCCACTTCTTAATCAGAAAATAAACATATAAATGCCGGATATCTGGAAAACGAAACTTTCCGGACCTATGTTCCTATGAAGAATTTTCCTTAGTTTCAGCTGTGTATTTAGTTTCTAAAGTATCATCCGTTCCTTCTGAAACACCCTGTATAAGTCCTTATTCTTAGTTCTTAAGGTCGTAAGCCGTAAACACTCATTTTTGGGTTTAATTTATAATACATTCTATATTTTTTACTACACAGATGTACATTCTACATTTTATTACATTTTTTATTACATTCTACATTTTTATTTTTTATTCTACAGATGGTGACGAGTTGGCGAGCGAAGCGCACTAATACATTTATACAGGATGTCCCATAATTCTCTGGTCCCCTTTTGTGGATTTGTTCCTGCTATCGAGACAAATATATTTCACAATACAACATGGGTCTACGGTGCTAACTTTTTCATCTGTCCTTCTGTATGTGTTTTTTTACAAAATAATTGATATCTAGAGAACGGTTTGACCTATTGAGTTCAAACTTAAAATAAGCGATTATATCCAACCATGTGTTTTAAAATGGTGACTGTTTGAAAATTTCAAACCTAAATTACTCCAAAACCGTACATTTTAACAAAAAATGTCAAGACGCCTTTTTTGTAGCCCTTTTAATTCCCTATGGGACGGTGTAACTGTCAAACTAATAGGATGAAGGATAATAGTTAACTTAAAGTTAATAATAGCATACTTAACCACAATATTGGGATGTTTGCATACTTTTACTAAGATATTTATGTATATACAGGATGTTTCGTAATGACTGCAATATTCTAGGATATGATTGAGCGCATAAGAATAAGAAACAAAATTTATTGGACATGTATCAGGAAACGATTTGTTTTCCCCTTAGCTGCCATTTTGTTTTTTTCACTAAATTTTATCTAGAGAACGGTCTGACCGATTGAGCTCAAACATGGCATGAAGTTTAACCTAACGATGGTCTATTTTAATAAAAATAAACGATTATATCCAATAATGCCTTTCAAAATGGCCGCCGTTTCGAAATTTCATACGTGAATTACCCCAATAAAAAAAAAAAAACCGTACGTTTCAACAAAAACCATCAAAACATCTTTTTTGTAGCACTTTTTATTCTGTATCGGGTGGTGTAACTGTCAAAACAATAGGACGAAGAATAATAGTTAAGTTATGTGTAATAATTGGTTTGTTCAACCCGGCATCCTATACCAACACAGTAAACACAACAATATTGTGGTTACGTATGCTGTTATTATCTTTAACTTAACTATTATAATTCTTAATTCATCCGATTGTTTTGATGATTGACCATCAGATAGGGAATTAAAAGGGCTACAAAAAGTTGTCTTGAAATTGTTTGTTGTACGATTTTTTGGTAATTAAGATTTAAAATTTTCAAACAGTCGTAATTTTGAAACGCATGGTTGCATTTAATCGCTTATTTTACGTAAAATAGAGCATTGTTGGTTATAATTTCATGTGAAGTTTGAATTAAATCGGTCGAACCGTTCTCTAGATATGAATTATTTTGTTACAAACCCATAGGCCTACAGACGGACAGACGAAAAAGTAAGCACCGTAGTCCCATGATTATATTGTGAAATATGTGTGCCTCGATCCCAGCATCAAATCCACAAAAGGGGATCAGAGAGACGGGGACATTCTGTATATAGACTACACAACTTTTGATACAACTTGATAATACACAGCCCATTTGAACAGAAGGAAATGCACAGTGTACCGTAACACCTTATCTCAATTTGATAATTGTAAACCATCGTCAAACAAAGATAAATAAAGGCATTAAATTTTGTGTAATAGAGTGTATGATATACCATACTTTAACGAAAATATATTTTCACCAAAACTATATATAGGCCTCTATATGAATTCAAACAAAAAGCCGAACAGTATCAACTTGTATAGGCCTACGTCATAGGTTACATAACACAACAATTCGGTTGACTAACATTAGTTCCAAATTAGATTGTACAGTTTATACCAGAATGGGAATAACACTGAAATAAACAATGATCACGCACTGTAAACACTATTTTAGGCTAAGATATTTGATGGAAATATGGCCTCGTCAGAGATGGCGCGAGAGAGGAAGCCATATAATTCGAGGTACAAACATTTCTATAACACGGAAACTTTGTTGAAAAAATAGATCGACGTATTTATAAATTGTTTACAGATTAAACACATCTGCACCAGCTTATTTTTTGGAAATGTCCCACTTGTAACACTGTCTACAAACACCTAGTTTCATGAGTAGTAGAGCGTCAATAATCCGAACGTCAATAATCCGAAACGTCAAAAATCCGAACGCGTTCTGAGGCAGGCCCTGCAAAATTTCGTTTTCGTAAATTCTAATTATTGCGTGTTTAAAAATTTCATAAAAATCTTCATCGCAGTTTGACATTATTATCTCTTTTTAAACACTCCTTAATACCTGCCCTCACACGCCCTCACAGCAGACTGGCTATCAGTATTTTCACTGTCACGCTAATAAGCTGCTTTTTTAGCGCTAGCAGTAAACATACAGAAAGTTCATTCATTTCTCTTTGTGTAATCATTATAACAGTGTGTCGTACATACAGTAGTGTACTATACAGTATTTTTTAATTTTTCGTTTGTGTTAACTATAATGTACAAATTAACTTTTAATTACGTACTGTATTGTAATTGAGAGTTACAATACAGTGTAATCATGTTAGCCCTACTGTGTACGTGCAGGTTCTACTACTAAATCATAATATGTAAGTAGTCTTACATTCTGTAATGCAATTACATTACCTCTTGTACTGTTTAACCACTTTAATCGATTAAAAGGTATATATTTTAGCCTAAATGGCATTTTCTTGATTGTTTTCAAAAATCAGAACAAATTGATAATCCGAACCCCCTCGGTCCCAATTAGTTCGGATTTTCGACGCTCTACTCTAAAAATGCACTTCCGGACCTTTTCTACCTTAGACTATATTTTTATTATTAGTTACTAGGGGAGACGACGCGTGCTCCGCACGCCAATCCCGTTGGACCCTTCTATATACATACGTTATGTTTTCTTTACAATAAAGGTGTAGGATTAATAATAATCTCAAAGCTAGCATGGTAAATAATGTTAAAGGTCCCCGAATGAAATTATTTTGTATATTTTATACCACCAGTTATAATAAAGTTTCAAAAAAATCAGCATTGTTCAGGTCTACACTTAAACAAAACATTACCTAAAAGTTAGAAATGGAAATAATTGTTTTAAATTTTGATATCAGCTGTTAATAGAAATAATTGAGCAAACAGCTGATTGCTGTACCAACACTAAACATACAGTATTTAATAATTATTTATTATAATGCTCCATTTTCCATACAATATTTAGTATAGTTTACGTCCAACAGATGGCGATCTTTACAAAAACCTAACCTAAAATTTAGAAATACAAATACAAATAATTTTTTCATAGTTTGAAATCAGGTGTTAATGGAAATATTGTAGCAAACAGCTGATTACTGTTATTATTATAGTAAAAAAAACATATTTAATGGCGGTCACATTTTTGTTAAATATTTAGTATACGTTTTGTTGTTTTCATGTTCAGTAGACGCTGCTGTTTAAAAAAAAAATTAAATAGTGTGCTTAAGACCACACGTTGGAAGTGATAACTTCTATGACCAATTTATATTTTTTTATCCGTACTAATATTAGAGGAGGAGGAATAAGGATAAAAATACATATAACACAAATATCATATATATATATACATACATACTATATCTCGAGCGGTGACGGTCGCGAGTTTGGTGCTTTTTCCTCTCCCAATAAGAAGTGCTATGTAGTATATTCGCGTTGCGTACATATATATATATATATATATATATATATATATATAATACATACTATATCTCGAGTGGTAACGGTCGCGAATTCAATGCTTTTTCCCCAAACAAAAAGTGCCCAACGCCGCTAAAGAAGTTTTCACTTCAAAAAGTATATAATGCTGCTTGTATTCGAATGTAATGTTGTGTACAGATTTCAAAGTAATCGGTGAAGAACTGTCGGTGATTTGAGATTTTGAACAAACGAACATTTACATTTTTATTTATATAGATTCGGACATTTGTCATCATTTGTGTGTTAAAAATCAATTTACAATGTTTCGGGAATATAAATCAACTCCCGTTATCAAGTGACTAACAACTAAGGGAACAAAAACCTAGAGATCTAGGCCTATGCAAAGAAAACAAGTAAAGTGGTTAATATACCACTAACCTTAACCATCTACATAGTACATCTCAGAGCTGAAATTGAAAAGTCAAACAAACACACACCTGAGGCAAACCACGTGTTTATAGACCGGAGTTAGACAAACAATTGATTTATTATTCCCGAAATGTTGTGTACCTATTGATTTTTCTCACACAAATGATGGCAAATATCCGAATAACTAATAGTAAAATTGAACATCCATCATTAATAAACGACAACTTCAAACAGAGAATTAGACTATCTAACTATATCCTTATAGGCGTCATCTCTTATATAAAATGCAATGTCCTGACTGATGATCAACGCAGAGCCGATTCTATTAAAGCTAGAGACTTGAAATTTGGAAGGTACATCCGTCCAATAATGTAGAGGCGTACTAAGAAAGGATTTTGCAAAATTTTGAATTTAAAGGGTAGAAAATGCGAAAATTCATCCCTCCCATAAGCAGCCATATAAAAGATGAAACAGCTGATTCGTATTTATTAATGTGTTATTCTGGTTACTATGGTGATAATTCAAAACTCTTTCAAAAAAGTGTGTTGATTTTATAATAATAGGCCTAACCTAAAATTGTGTTAAACCTTTGGTCCAAATAAGCTGTTTTATTTATAATGTGTAACAATAATAATATAATGTTAAATTGTAATATTAGATGTTTGAATTATTATATTTCATAGGTTTTAAAGGCCTAACCTAAAATTGTATTAAACTTTTGATTCAAATCAGTTGTTTTATTAATTATGTGTAACAATCATTAGGCCTATGTTGAATTACACGGGATACGAATTACAGGATGTTGAATTACACGGGATACGAATTACAGGCTTTCAAATTAAGCAATAGCGAAGCATTGCCGGGTCCACTAGTTCTTTATAATATTGGTATTTAGATAATCTATATATAATCCAAATAACACTCATTCACTCATCATGTAATCTCAAAAACCAACAAACAGATTGGAATGAAATTTGGTATGTAGCTTCCTCTAGGGCCCTAGGTGCTCGCTAAGAAAGGTTTTCAAAAAATTCAAAATTTTAGGGGGGTGTTGGGGGGGTAAAAGTTACTAAAAATTCATACATTCAATTATTTGTCTATCCGTGCAAAGCCGGATCAGGCCAGCTAGTCTATACATATAAATAAAATTGGAGTGTCTGTGATTTCAAAGTATAAGCTTTTTTCTAAGCTCGTATGATTATTCACACATTACCAAAACCTAAACACACAATTATAATTTTCTTGTCGGTTTGTTTGCCCGGGCTAATTTCCGAAATGGCTGAACCGATTTTGACGAAACTTTCACTAACACGTAGATCACTTTTCAGAGAATATTTTAGGCTACTTTTTATTCCGAAAACATTTAAAATTCCTATTGAAAAAACGTAATGGACAAAATTAGGGATTTTGTGGACAAATGCTGTAGATATTGAGTGTCTATTTCGATCTATGTCTTACATTATGTACAGGTCACGGCTACCCCCCCTCCCACCCAACTTAAATCCAAGTGCCTCTGTCCTAATCGATCATCATTTCCGTAAAAATTCCTATTAAAAATTGAAAAAAATGTAAAAATTATGATCAAAATTAGGGATTTTGTGGTTTGCATTGCCATATGTCACGGCAGGGGTTGGAGAGCGAAGCGAGCAGGGGCAAAGCTTTATTACGAAGGGGCTTTTCTCCATTTGTTACTAAGAGGCTTTTCGCTATTCATTTCGGAGTGGGCTACTCGCTTGGCTCTAACTTTAAGTGAGAGTGTACAAAGATATATCATACATATACCGATACATAAACATATATATTTTATTCTGGAGATCTAATATATTACATTTGATTCTACACTGTGTGAAAACAAAAATCAACCTTAGTCTAAATCATTTGCTTTACACTACTGGCAAAACTGAGCTCAAATTTCTACTCCCCAAATATGAATTCTTTTAAATATATATATAACTCTCCCAATAGATTAACCCACAGAAACTAATTCGAATCCAGAATTTACATAAAACAATTACCCCTTTAATTTTATTCACAAACTGTGTCCTCACCTTTACTTTGTCCTGTTGGCTCTGATAATCGGTTTCTCCTTGAGACCCACACCGGCGTCTATCCCCCGAAGCCCCGGCCCCCCAAGACCTCTCTCCTCACCTAAGAACCTTTCCAAAAAGACCCCCTTTCTAATGTGTTTTCCATATTTAAAACTTCTGTTCCCCATCTCGGTTTTACCAGTCTCTTTCTTACAACGATGTTAGCCTACTTAAAAATGCAACCCAATGCGATTTGCATCAGTCCTAATTACACTGATTTAAATAAAAAACCCCGAACCACAAAACAAGGGACTAAAACAATAACTAAACAACTAAATTGTAAGTTATGTTTAATACGTTACCCTTATGTACATTTCGATGACATGGTCATCATCCTCAGAGGGTTTAAAACTACTCTAGTTTTGTGGTTCGGAGTTTTTATTTAAATCAGTGTGGTTTTGTCCCAACAGTGCTCTTTTATTTGTTTAATCAGTCCTAATTACTTAACTATCTATTCTGTTTTACTGTAATATTACATAATGATGCTGGCTAATACAATTCTGCTATTTTTAAACATTTATCAACATTGATTTTGTTATGTAACAAAATTACCTAACAACTTTTTTTATTTCGTAACAGCTTCTATTAGTAAGTACAATCAAAGAAGCCACGATGATGCGGGCAACTAAGAACAGGTACGCTGTTTTTAAGAAATAACTATCAAGCTTATTACTTTGATTTAATTAAAATGAATATTATCAATGTATCCCATGACTTAAAAACCTATTCGACCACGCAGCTGAACCGCTGACGTGACTTGAGCGATTTTCCAAAACTAAGTTTATATGTTTTAGAGTTTCAACCAACTATTTGGGAGATTGATCTACTCACGAAGTAGTTGAATAGCTGCCTATGTGTACGATATATATTAGTAGATTTTGTTTGCACCTAAGCCTCCAGCTTCAACTCACGCGCTGCTTCGTTCCAATCGCAGCGGAAAAACACGCTTTGACCCCGACCTTGCGGCCTCGAGCTATGTACTGCTTCGTTTCGCTCGCAGCGTACAAACTCGGCCATTGGCCTTGGATCAGAAGATCCACGTGGATTTGAAACGAGTACTTATATGGTATTTTATATTTTACGTTTTGATCGATTTTGGGGGAACCGAGCGAGTTATAAGGTCGTGTAAAAAGCAAAATGTTCAGCATAATATCCTAAATTTTTTTTTTTTTTTTTTTATAAAACTAAAACAGTTTCATTCTAGTATGAAAAATCTAAAAAAACAGTTTCTTATTGTCAAAAAAACGTGCTTCCGGTTGTTGGATTTTATTGGCTAACGAACTCGTCCGAGCGACGTAGATAACCAACGTGTGTACCAAATTTGGGCCAAATCAGACTTAAAATGCGGCCGTTAGATAAAACTAAAACAGTTTCATTCTAGTATGAAAAATCTAAAAAAACAGTTTCTTATTGTCAAAAAAACGTGCTTCCGGTTGTTGGATTTTATTGGCTAACGAACTCGTCCGAGCGACGTAGATAACAAACGTGTGTACCAAATTTGGGCCAAATCAGACTTAAAATGCGGCCGTTAGATAAAACTAAAACAGTTTCATTCTAGTATGAAAAATCTAAAAAAAAACAGTTTCTTATTGTCAAAAAAACGTGCTTCCGGCTGTTGGATTTTATTAGCTAACGAACTCGTCCGAGCGACGTAGATAACCAACGTGTGTACCAAATTTGGGCCAAATCAGACTTAAAATGTGGCCGTTAGATAAAACTAAAACAGTTTCATTCTAGTATGAAAAATCTAAAAAAA
>JAGFPH010001163.1:89095-100198 GCA_018207615.1 Philaenus spumarius
GGATTTTAAACTTTGAACCACCAAAGTTGTGGTGTTCGTATTGTCTCCACAAAAATGCCACACATTTATTTTTTATCGAGATAAAACATTTCAATAGTATTCAAACAAAATGTTGAATTTCGTCAGATGTTTCATTTTATCGTGTCGTATTTCGTTTAGTCAAGCGAAATAAAAATAAACGGTACCAGGAACTGGCACATACTTTCTCACAAACATATTTATACTTTGTCCGAACAGAACTGCGCTCTAGGTCATAAAATCGACCCTCGCTCCCACACGCGCAGACACACTCAGACGGTCTACCTGCTTAATGGTTCTCCTATTAATCACCAACTAGCCCTTGTGCTACAATATCACATTTTTCTAATCGTTAACTTTACTTAATTTTTACTCTAATTACTGCACTCTAAATATTATTCCTCTCAAATTGAGTCCAAACACGGTACAATTTGTGACAACTCTAAGCGGTTTTACGGTCAGTAGGTTACAAAATCGTAAATTTGACTTCTTAAAAATTGTTATTGGCATTTTATTTGAATTAGCACGATCACAATAACATATATAATTACAGTAATTCTAGTAGTGATTTCAAACGTGTGCGAAAAACAAAGAAACTAAATCAGAATCAATATAACAGTGAACATATACTAAGAGTAAAATAAAAATAATTACAAATTCATTTTGCAATGTTACTGTGTAATAAATCAATAGAATAATATTATAAAACATAAAACTAACACAAATATATTTACATAACCGTCCTATGTTAAGAAGGTCTCTTGTGTCTTCTAAAATTGCCAATAGGGAAGTTATGTAACATATTCCGGCCATTACCACGGCTTTCGTCATTAGTGTAAAGTGACTCACACTTAAGGGATGTGAAATCTATATTTTCAGATAAACATGTCAATGTTGAGTTAACCTGTGTGGTGGTCAGTACAGTATATCGGGAAAAGTAGTGTGTTTTTGTTTCCATATTGAGTGTATTTGTTTGTTACAAGTGTAGTGTTCCTTATGCGGCTGTTATTATTTGGTAAAAATGTCTTCACCCAAATCACAACAAAATTTACATTCTCAAGCAAGAACAATATTAGCTTCAGTGATACAGTACTTTTATTTAGAAAAAAAAATAATTTGGGCCCTTTGAAAGATGTGAAAAAAGTTTTGGAAAGAGTGTCGGATGCCTGCAATGTTCCGTATGGAAAACAGTTGGTCGGCTCTAGTAAAACAGAAAGCAACCTGCGACTCCCTATAGCGGCGATAGGTTACGCGGACATTGCTCATCCTAAATCCATTTAAAACCCGCAATTGTTGAAATAGCGTTTTTTTTTAAATAACAAACTCTTGGGGACAAAATTCTTTATCCGAATGGCTTGGTAATTTTTCGCTATAATTAATAGTTACAACGTAAAAAAATGTTTAAAATCACCCTATAGCGGCGGTAGGTTACACGGACATTGCTCAGCCTAAATCCATTTAAAACCCGCAATTGTTCAAATAGCGTTTTTAAAAAAATACCAAACTCTTGGGGACGAAATTCTTCATGCGAATGGCTTGATAGTTTTTCGCTATAATTAATAGTGACGACATAAAAAAAATATTAAAAATCAATGTTTTAAATTGTTAGTAAATATTAAACAAAATATTTTTCTTAGTTTTGAAAAAAAGCCATTTGCATGCATATTGACCATAGCTTTAAAATGACATATCGTTTATAATTTTCCGATCAAAAATGAAGGAAAATTTGGATTTTAATTTAACATTGGTGTTATGGAGTGTCTGCCAACATGGCCGACAGCTAGAGCCGACCCTTATGCGAATAAACATTCAATTAAAAAAAGGAATCTCGTCAAATGAGACAGAATAAAGCTCTGAAGAGTACACCGATGGTGCAATCAATAGGTGCAAACAAATTCTACTAAAATATGTAGGCTAATAGCTCCTTCGATAGTAGACCAATTTTCCAAATAGTTGGTTGAAACCCTAAAACATGAAATTCGCTCGACTCACGTCAGCGGTCCAGTTGCGTGGTCGAATATTTCGTTCAATCATTTTCCCTGTACTAATTAATCAAAAGTCGACGTATGCTCAAACAATTATAAGTTTAACGCAACTTTCCAGTCAAACTTTTGTGGTTTTCAAGTCATAATTCTGCAGTAATTTCGCCGGAAAGTAATCACGCATTACGCAATATTGTTTTATCGGCTGATAACGTTTCGATAAAGTTACAAGCCCGTTTAGAAGCCTACAGTGACAAGCTATCACCGACCAGTTAGTGTACAGGAAACTACTTGGACGACGATTAGGCAGAGGGGAGTACGTCGAAGTAGGGTCCAACTAGTTCGCAGCTGTTAGAGTCAGACCAAACGTTAAAACAGGTGACAGTATCAATCAGTGCGCCAACACAACAAACAAAACATCGAAACCAGTTAAAATATAAACGCTGTAAAAGTATTAAGCGCAATAGACGGGCGTAATTAGAGGTTATGAAACGGTGCGGAACCTAGAGTTAAATAATTATGAAACGAGTGATATGGTGTAGTAGATCTTTTAGTTAAGTGATATGTTATGTTGTTAAATAGTGAACTAAATATTAAAGACTGGGTTTAACCTTCATTACGAGCTTAGATAATAATGACACAGTGAATAAAACGGACAAAAAGTGAATCGTTTAATTTGAAAGCTAGTTTAAAATAATGCTAAATTACAAAAGTAGGTTATCCCTGTTTGAATTGTGCCTAAACTAATTGTGGAAATAAAAAGTGCTATGAAACTGTATGTTAAAAAATAAATGAATATTCTGCATCGTCCGGGGGAACATTCGGAAGAGAATTAAGGTCAAGTACGCTCAGGTGAAAATATGAAGTAGGGCAACACGTTCGCAAGGTTACATCAGCCGAAGTTTTTGAAAGGGACAAAGATCCCATTGTTTAACAATGAGCAACGTGGGACCAGTGAGCAAGTCGTTTCTTTGTTGATATTCGCGCCGATTTTCTGCCTCCCGTAAACACTTTGATTGGCCGTTTAACCGGGCCGCGTCACGTGACCTCCCCCTCTCTCCAGTTCCTGTCTACGACTCCACGCGTGCACCTAAAGCGATGCATCGTTCTTCGCTGTCGGTTTCTTAACCTCGCCTAACTCAACATGCCGAGCGAGTACAAGGTGGCGGCGGCCGAATTGCAATCGACTCCCATCGTCGCGGATAAACCGACTGGAGGCGGGATACAGCTGAAGAAAGAGTTGGGCCTACTAGACGGCGTCGCGATCATCGTAGGTGTTATTATAGGTGCGGGTATATTTGTGTCGCCCAAAGGTGTGTTACAAGCGTCGGGGTCCGTCGGTCTAGGTTTGGGAATATGGATCTTATCGGGAATGCTATCGCTGATCGGCGCTCTCTGCTACGCGGAATTGGGTAAGTTTATAAACATATGTTTTCAAACCACGTGGTCCGTTTTACTGAATAATTTACACTTTAGATAACTCCAGCGGCAGTAAAACTGTTACGGGTGTTAAATTTAACTTTATGTAAATTGTTTGTCTTCTATATTTCCAAACTTGTTTTGTTTATTGTGTTGTCATTGTGTACAACTTTTGTCTTTATAGTATTTTTACGTCAAAACAGTTAAAACTGTTTCATGAATTGTGTAGGCCTAATCGTCAAGGCTAATAACACTAGTGATTATAAACCAGCTTTGTAAACAAAGAAAATACCTTTGAGATAAAACATCCGCAGAATCAATGACTAACCTAAAAACATTTCTGATTTAATGGTAGGACTATTATTTAATTATTTGTCATTCAGTGGTGGATAACGATCTCAGCGGCCCCTTATCAGTTCGTGGCCCCCACTACAACTTGCGTGATGGTCATTAAGTTAAGATCGACTAAAATAGGAAAAAACTGTACTATATTTACTATAGTTATAGAAAACTTTACTATATTTCTTCAAAAAATTCGCCAAATATAGTACTGTAGTATATCCCAATCCAAAAGTGTTCAGCATATTTTACGTAGCAAAATGTCCAAATAACTTAAATATGCAACTAAAAAACCGTTAGGTGTAAAACTTTAAAAGTTATTAGCTTAGAAAGCACAAAATGTTTAGTAACTGGAGAAAAAAAATCAAAATTTGTGCCTACATTAAAAAAAAAAAAATAGTAAAAAGTTTTTGTAATCAATTTCAAAATTTCTTGTAAAAAAAAACCAGTTTTTATGTAGGCCTACCTTTACTAAAAGGCGTAGGCATGATTCAGTACTGAAGCAATGGCGACCGACCCGCTCTGAATCTAAACTAATATTATAAAGTGGTAAAATTTAGTTGTATGTAGGAGGTATATAGTCTCCGGAACCACTGAACCGATTGAAAAAATAGTTCTACTAATAAAAGGCTTCACTGTCCCTGAGTAACATAAGCTAGCTATAATTCATTTGGATAAAAATATTTTTTATTTCAATATTTTTGTAAATTTAGTCGAAAAAAATTCACAGGTTTGTCCTACACATATATCTTGAATGAATTTACATTCATTGCCATAGCAACCAATTGAATAAAATAACAGATAAAACAGCTGTTTGCTCTAATATTTACATTAACAGCTGATTTCAAACTTTGAAGGAATTATTTGTATTTCTAACTTTTAGGTTAGGTTTTTATTAAAGCGTAAACCTGAGCCTTGCTGGTTGTTTTGACCTTTATTAAAACTGCTGTTATTAAATAAAAGTTACGAAATAATTTATTAGAATGTGTATAGAAGGTTCCAACGGGGTTGGCATGCGGAGCACGCAGGGGTTACCCCTAGTCATCTATAACGGTAAAAACGTTGTTTTTATTGTAAAGCTATTAGGCCTACCAAATTATGAATGTGCGGCAAGTTATCTGGCTTCAAAAGTGACGAAATTACGCCATTTCATCGCGTCTTTAACATGACAACAGCTGTTTTACACAACTACAAATTTACAAACGATGAGTAGCCTACGTATGTAAATATACGTTTTAGGAAATATTTGTAAGTAGAAAAATTAAAGTTTAAAACATTTCCTTTCCAATTCGTGGTAATTTTGCAAAATTAGCTGGCGACCCCTAGGCACTTGCCTATCATACCTATCCGCCACTGTTGACATTTACACAGCATAATATATGTGCCTAAACTTTGTTGTTGGTATAAGGTTTATTAAAATTCATTAGAATGTATAAATTTACATAAATAAACAAAGAACAAAACATAATGCATGCGTACCGTAGTAATTCAAGGTAGGCCTATTATTTATAGGTTACAGACTCGTACATACGTACAACCAAGACACACAATTGAAACTGATTCAGCCAAATTTCGAAACAGAACGTACATGATAACAAGCGTAACAAGTTGGCACAATGAAATCACTTCTTTTCTGAAAACAGGTTTTGAACTAAAAACAATTCAAACATTTTATCTTTATATTATACAGTACTAGGGGAAACCCCTGCGTGCTCCGCACGCCAACCCTTTGGTACCTTCTATCATTGAAGAAACAACACTATGTTGTTGTTTCTTCAATGCTTCTATACACGTAATCATGTTATCTTTTCTTTATAATAAAGGTGTAGGATTAATAATAACCCCAAAGCTAAGATGGTAAATAATGTTAAATGTTCAAATAAAATTATTTTATAACAGCAGTTATAATAAAGGTTAAAAGAACCAGCAAGGCTCAGGTCTACACTTTAATCAAAACCTAACATAAAAGTTAGAAATACAAATAATTGCTTCAAAGTTTGAATTCAGCTGTTAATGGAAATATTGGAGCAATCAGCTGTTTTATCTGTTATTTTATTCACTTGGTTGCAATGGTAATAAATGTAAATACAGGTGTTTGTTCATCAGACTAGGCCTAAGATTTTCCCGACTAAATTTACAAATATTGAAATAAAAAATGTTTTTATCAAAATGAATAGTTACTCAGGGATAGTGTAGCTTTTTATTAGTAAAACTGTTTTTTCAATCGGTTCAGTAGTTCCAGAGATTACCCTCTATATACAAACAAATTTTACCTCTTTATAATGTTAGTATAGACTAGCTGGTACCTGCGCGTTTGCTCGCAGATGTGATTTAATAAGTAAGAGGACTATCTGGTAAATATCGTGCCTTACCATTACACGGAATTAAAATTAGCTATTCACCAATAAACTTTTAACATCCTGTTTGTCAGTTTGTTACTCGGTTTGTGAGTACGAATGAGCATAGAAATTAAAAATTAGGTTTTAAGGTGCTTTTAACACCTAGGTCTACGAGTAAGTAACATTTCACCGAATTGCATAGTGTTTTGATATACAGGGTGACTATTTTAAGTGCGCCACCATTGGTATATCAGAAGCGTCAAGATTTACATGAAACTTTAAATGGGGAACTTCACCTACTTTTTAGTGGCCATTAAAAATATGAATTTGAAGTTTCAAAAATATGCCGCCATTTTCCAATATGGTGGCCAACTTTCGAATTTCTTATTGGAACCCCTATTTTTTATGGTGGATTTGGATTTTACATGCAATTTTAAAACTTTTTTATCCTTGGTGTTGTTTTTATAAACTTAACCGTTTAGCCGCTAGGAGCGCTGAAAGTTTCAGAAACTCTTATTTCAACAATTATTAAAGAGGCTATTTTCAATTTGCAAACAATAAAATTTAACTCAAAAAGCAATATGTTTTACAATGGAATGTTAAAAAGCTGTTGCAAATTCATAAATAATTTATTTTATACAAAAAACGTACTTAAATTACTGTTAAAAAATCGCTAACGCAACCACTGTGTATTGTGTTAGAAGATGTATTTATGTGCGCACGCTTGTATTTATGAAGATGGAGGACACTTTGAAAACCTGCTTTAAGTCATAATTAATTAATTTAAATTATTTAGTTTTTTGTTTTAAGTTAAAAGCTGTTCATTTAAAAGTAGGCTACCTAAATAGCTTACATGACAACTGTACTATTTTTACAGATTTCTTCTCCTACATCGTAAAGCGTACATAGTACTGTAAGAAACTTCTGTCTATCATAGCAACAAAATGTTTTGAGGCACAAAACCGCAGTCAAGATGACTTAATTCCCATAAGAAATTCGAAAGTTGGCCGCCATATTGGAAAATGGAGCATATTTTCAAAATTTCAAATTCATATTTTTAATGGCCACTAAAAAGTAGGTGAAGTCCCCCCTTTTAAAGTTTCCTGTAAATCTTGTCGCTTCTGATATACCAATGGTGGCACACTTAAAATAGTCACCCTGTATATTTAACATTTAAACCAGCGTATACAGTACGTTAAAACACAGAAGCTCTTGTCAAAGTGTT
Organism: Philaenus spumarius; assembly: GCA_018207615.1. Classification (NCBI taxonomy): domain Eukaryota; kingdom Metazoa; phylum Arthropoda; class Insecta; order Hemiptera; family Aphrophoridae; genus Philaenus; species Philaenus spumarius. Next base: position 96,418 of record JAGFPH010001163.1, read on the forward strand.
AAGTTTTTGATCCATATCAGTTGTTTTATTAATAATGGTGGCATGTCACGTCCGCAAACCCCCTAATTCGGCCATAGCTTTTACACTTTTTTCAATTTTTTAATCGGAACCCTGAATATTTTTGGGATAAAAGTAGCCTAGATTATTCTCTAGAAAGTCCTCTAGGCCTACGTGCAAATGAAAGTTTCGTGAATATTGGTTCATCTATTCCGGAGATTAGCCCGGACAAGCAGACTGACAAACAATTAAAAAATGCTTCATTAGTTTTTGGTAAAGTATGAATAACCATATGAGCTTAGAAAAAATTGTTTATTTCGAAATTACAAACGCTTCAATTTTATTTATATGACGTACTAGCTGGCCCGATCCGGCTTTGCACGGAGAGACAAGTCAATGTTAAATAATATATGGGGATTTTTAGTAACTTTAACACCTATAAAACCCCCCTAAAATTTCGAATTTTTTAAAAAACTTTCTTAGCGAGCACCTAGGCCCCTAGAGGAAGCTACATACCAAATTTCATTCCAATCCGTTCGGTGGTATTTTTTTAGTAACTTTGACCCCCTTCCCCTAAACCACCCCTAAAATTATGAATTTTTTGAAAACCTTTCTTAGCGAGCACCTAGGGCAATAGAGGAAGCTACATACTAAATTTCGTTCCAATCCGTTCAATAGTTTTTGAGATACGTGATGAGTGAGTGAGTGGTATTTGGCTTTTATAGCTGGCCCGATCCGGCTTTGCACGGATAGACAAATCAAAGTTATAATTGCGAATTTTTTAAAACCCTTTCTTAGCGAGCACTTAGGGCCCTAGAGGAAGCTACATACCAAATTTCATTCCAATCCGTTCGGTGTTTTTTTTAGTAACCCCTCCCCCCAAACCTCCCCTAAAATCTCGATTTTTTTCAAACCCTTTCTTAGTGAGCACCTATGGCCCTAGAGGAAGCTACATACCAAATTTCATTTCAATCCGTTTGGTAGTTTTTGAGAAATCGTGATGAGTGAGTGAGTGAGTGAGTGGTATTTCGCTTTATATATATAGAGATAGATTAATTATTGGTTTGCCTTCAACATTGCTCTTGCAAACAGATTGCTCATTCTGTATTAATAGGCCCGGAAATCGGACAGTAGGCCTAGTATTTTCATTGACTATCGTTATTGCAATCAAGACAATACACGCTTTTCTAAAACAATTTGAAATTGCCGGAGTTATTGCGTCACTTTGTAGACATCGCCGTAGCTTTGCTGGTTTAGCAAATATTTGCATACTGACGATCGTATGTTGCCAAGTTAAACTTCGCGTTTAAAACAAAACACCAGTTTTCCACGCAGTGCATTTTTATATTATAGCGATACAGTATTGATTAACCAAGCATGAGTTTATGAGCGTTACTAAGCTACTTTATATAATAATAGTAAGCGTCCGTGAAAAATCACAGGCAGATTAATTAGATACACATCGTTTAAAAAATGCTATTTAAAAACAACAGACTTTATATAGGCCTACCTAACTATGCTGACGGGGATTTTTAACTCGGTAAATGTGTACAACTCAACTGTAAGGTTAAAAAACTGTAGGCTGTTTGTTTACATTTTCTATTTATATACGTTATTAAATATTTAAAGAAAGATATAAATATTATCTATTATCGTTGTTTTTTCATATTGATAGATCAATCAAAAAATGATTTAGAAGTTATTAATATTGTAATGAAGAAATTAATAATAGAATGTGTTTAAGTGTTATACGAAGATGTACGAATATTTCCGAAGTTAAACGAATAGGTATCTCTTCTTTAAATTTATATAAACGAATATATCGATGATAAAAGGTTGTATTTATATACAGTTTACTAGCTGACCCGTAAGGCGTTGCCCGTGGTGGTTGGTATTTTCAGTCTTTTTAACGTAATTGTATTATTTTTAAGTTTTCAGTCAGCCAGTGGTATTTGGCTTTTATATATATAGATCTTAAATAATAAAAGCACTATTGTCATAATAATAAAACATCTGAAATTATGAATTTAGTAAGTTTGATCCCCCCAAACCCCTCCTAAAATTTCGAAATTTTTCATACCCTTTCTTAGTGAGCACCTATGGCCCTAGAGGAAGCTACATACCAAATTTCATTCCAATCCGTTCGGTAGTTTTGAAGAAATCGTGATTTAATAATTTTGATCCCCCCAAACCCCCCCTAAAATTTCGAATTTTTTGAAATCCTTTCTTAGCTAGCGCCTATGGCACTATAGGAAGCTATATGCCAAATTGCATTCTAATCCGTTCGGTAGTTTTGAAGAAATCGTGATTTAGTAATTTTTACCCCCCAAACCCACCTAAAATTTCCAATTTTTTCAAACCCTTCCTTAGGGAGCACCTATGGCCCTAGAGGAAGCTACATACCCAATTTCATTCCAATCCGTTCGGTAGTTTTGAAGAAATCGTGATTTAGTCATTTTTACCCCCCAAACCCCCTAAAATTTCCAATTTTTAAAAACCCCTTTTTAGTGAACACTTATGGCCCTAGAGGAAGCTACATACCAAATTTCATTCCAATCCGTTCAAAAGTTTTGAAGAAATCGTGATTATATAAATTTGATCCTCCCAAACCCCCCTTAAAATTTCGAATTTTTTCAAACCCTTTCTTAGTGAGCACCTATGGCCCTAGAGGAAGTTGGCCCTACATACCAAATTTCATTTCAATCCGTTCGTTAGTTTTTGAGAAATCGTGATGAGTGTGTGAGTGGTAGTTCGCTTTTATATATATAGATAACTTCAAAGCAAATATTATAACGTATTATAGCATACATTAGTTCTATAACTCAAATTAAAAAAAATGTAATTTTGTGATTTAGACCACAGGGGGGAAGTATACACTTTTTAACACAACTTACAAAATGAGGAAGCATAATGTTCGTTTTTAACACAACTTACGAAATGAGGAAGCACAATGTCCATTTCAGAGGTAGGCCTATTACTAATTTAACTATACACTGTAATGCCATTAACAGATTAAGCCTATGACGTAGAACAATCTGTTACACTTATATACCCAACTCAAAAATACTAAATTAGCAATGCGATCGTGCCCTAACGGGCTAAAGCGCTAGTATACGGCGATGGACTCTGCTGGTTCGAATCTCGAGAAGACCAAAACTTTTTTCAAACTTGTGGCATAGAGCGTTTCACATTAGAGCGTTTCGCAAAATAGAGCGTTTCACAAAATGCATGGTAAAACGCGTGACGGTAAAATCCGATTCGCCCCCACCAACAAGTAAACTATATACTCTGCTATACCAGGGCTCTATAACAAGGGCTATACCATTTTGATCATTTACGGTGACCCAGTATCGATCGCCTATGACGTCACCATGCTGACACGCACTAGCTGGTAGTATATCAGTAATGTGCGCGCAGTCGTTAACTCGCTGTTGTAACTCGATGGAAACGCTTCAGTAAAATAAAATTTATATATTCTTAATCTACATAAAGTACGGATTGTAACAGTATAAAAAACTTTTATTTTCACAGGTATTTAGAATTTTAATAATTGAAAATATTTGAGAATTATCACAGACTGACATGGAAAAGTTACTAAGCGAGGCAATTTTTTATTTTTGGGTTATAAACAAACTTCCAGCGGGAAAGTTGTAGCCAATGAATTGATCTAAACTATCCAATTCACCGATTTGTGATAAAATGATTACATCATTATGAAATCGTTTTTTAAATGAGCGCGAGGAGGTGCGGCGCCGAAACTCCCGAAGTACAGTTGTTTGATACG
>JAGFPH010001163.1:112457-123393 GCA_018207615.1 Philaenus spumarius
TGTCTAGACAGTCGTTTGTTTGTCTTGTCTAGACAGTCGTTTGTTTGTCTTGTCTAGACAGTTGTTTGTTTGTTTGTCTAGACAGTCGTTTGTTTCTCTTGTCTAGACAGTTGTTTGTTTGTTTGTCTAGACAGTCGTTTGTTTGTCTAGACAGTCGTTTGTTTGAGTTTGCACCACTTGGCTTCGAACCGGGTACTTTTATGGTATTTTACGTTTTGATCGATTTTGGGGGAACCAAGCGAGCTATAAGGTCACGTAAAAAATTAAAATGTGCAGAATAACATCCTACATTTATATTTTTAGAAAAAACATTTAAAAATATCATTTTCGTAGTAAAAATCTCAAAAAATAGCCACTTTCGGTCAAAAAACGTACTTCCGGTTGTTGGATTTTTTTTTTGCTAACGAACTCGTCCAAGCAACATAGACAACCAACACGTGTACCAAATTTGGACCGAATCGGACTTAAAATGCGACCGCTAGAGTGCGAACACATATATACATATATATATAAATATATGAATTTTAATGACACCCCAAAACGTGTTCTGGGGACCATGATCGGTGCTCATTTGCTACTCCCGACCTTTGGTCTCACCATAAGGGCCACTGCAATAGCTCATTTTTCCTATGGAAATTCGCTAATAAAAATTGGAAATACAAATAGTAGCTCAAAAGTTTGAAATCAGCTGTTAATGGAAATATTAGAGCAAATAGCTGATTACTGTATCAACAATAAACATATATATTTATTATTAGTATGGCACTCCTATTGCTGTAAAATATTTGCTACTATCTAGTAGGCATAGTCTTTGTTGTTTTGAAGTGAAAACTTCTATAGGCGCACCGGATACAAAACTTTTGCGGGCGGTGAATCACATTTTAAGGTCATGCATTTTTCTGTCACGCACTACTATATGTAATATACATATGTATACAGCAGAGTATACAGTTTACTTGGTAATACCTCTGAAATGAACATTGTGCTTCCTCATTTTGTAAGTTGTGTTAAAATATTTCACTTGGTGATACCTCTGAAATGGACATTGTGCTTCCTCATTTTGTAAAATGTGTTAAAATAGTTTACTTGGTAATACCTCTGAAATGGACATTATGTGTCGTCTTTTTGAAAGTTGTGTTAAAATAGTTTACTTACTTGGTAATACCTCTGAAATGGAGATTGTGTGTCATCATTTTGTAAGTTGTGTTAAAATAGTTTACTTAGTGGTTTTAAAATAATCAAATTTCAGATTAAACCAATATGACAAATGATTTACATTCATTACAGTTTTCACTTCTGTCGGCAGTTCCGCTGCTGCTTTCTTTTTTTTATTTATGTCTAGCAATGGAGTTGTTTTTTCAAAAAGTATATAAGAACATGATTGTGTGTATTCAAATGAAACTTTGTGTCAAAATTTCAAAGCAATCGGTGAAGAACTGTTGAAGATTTAAGATTTTGAACAAACATTTATATTTATATAGATTAAGAACTCAATTTTTTTATTTTATTTACAGCTTTCCAATTGTCAATTACTGTGAAAAGCATAATTTATTTCTAAATTTTAATTTTAATTAAATGAAAATTAGTCTAATACGGTTCGAGAAAGCTTATGACTCATCCACAGAAATAATTCATTCTTGTGATAATTATTAATACTTACAACAGCAACTGCATTTGAAGATAAGATTTCTTCCTTTGTAAGCACTACAAAATAAGCTATGTTTACCAAAACATATATTACTGTCACCAATGGCATTGATATGCAGATGGCTTTTGGCAGGTTTCTACAACAAATAATAATTTTATTACTACTGGCTGTTATTTGTGTGCGTAGTAAGCCTGTTAATTGTTTAAGCATACAAAAAATTAAACATCAAGAAAGTAAACGAACAAAAACCTGACATTAGTAATTCTCTTTTGCAAAACTAATGTAATAGTGATCAAATAAACTTCTCTATTGAAACTGCATGTGGCACATAGAAAATATGAAAATATTTAAGGAGTAAATTTATTGGAACTAATTTTATTTTGCTATTATTTTAATGTAATATGTAATTTATACACTCATACATAAAAGTATATTTTATTTTAACAACGTAAATTAACAATAATTACTAAAAGATTCCAAAGCTCTACTAAGCTATAGTTTTGCTACAAATATTGTTCACTAAATTTAACTTACTTGAATGGTTCTTTCAGTTCTTCAGTTACAAAATTCAAGTAGTTCCTGAAAATTCAAAACAATTTTAATTTTAATATCATTTTACATCAAACACACATCAGTAAACACGATACTAAGAACTTTGCATTTCTAAAAATAATAATACAATTTTAAATCAACATAGATGGTATACCTCATCTTAATCTCTCAAAATCCTCACTATTTACTGTCAAAGTTACCAATATTAATTAAAACTAAATAACAACGTTATTGATTAAACAAATAAAAGGAAACTGCGGTGACAAAATCACAATGATTTGAATAAAACCCCGAACCACAAAACAAGGAACAAAAACAATAACTAAATAACTAAATTGTAAGTTATGTTTAATATGTTACCCTTATGTACATTTCGATGACATGTTCATCATCCTCAGAGGGTTTTAACACTACTCATTCAGAGGGGGGGTAGTGTAAAACCCTCTGAGGTTGATGACCATGTCATCGAAATGTACATAAGGGTAACGTATTAAACATAACTTACAATTTAGTTTTTTAGATATTGTTTATGATCCTTGTTTTGTGGTTCAGGGTTTTTATACAAATCAGTGTAACTTTATTGATTCTTATAAACTATTGGAATATAATATACCAAAAATATATACTACAATAAATTCTGATGAAAGGCACTCTTTAGTTTAGGTTATACTTTTGTATTTTAAGGCTGTGCAATACTAGGACGACAACAATGATTCTCCCAAACACTTAAAAAAAAACAGCTGTTTTATTGAAGCTATGCTTCCTATCGCACGTTGCGGCTACTGTTGCAGCATGTTGTGGCCTCAGGAGTTAAATGAGAAAACCGACATCATTAAGCGTTAAACCGTATCAGTTCGTACACAGTCGTAACTCCTCAGCACGCTCCTCGTTCAGTCGGCTACTAGCTACAATATTCTTATAAATATTAATAATAAAAAAAAGTATTTTCTTAATTCTACTACAAAAGACCCTGCTTAAATTATACTGCAATGACTTTTGGAGCTTTTTCATTTTTTTCACAAAACGGTGCGTTCTAGAGCATTTTTGACGTTCTCGACCCCTCTTTAGATGACACCATCTTTGCCAGTTACGAGCTATACAACGGTAAAGTCTATATGCCCCTGGAGGCTCTCCCCCCAAGTAGAATTTTTACTTCTACAAATTTGGTAAAAAAAGTGTGTGATAGGTCAAAACAATATATGTTTTTGAAAGCAAAAAACACGTTACTCCGTCTTCTTGGATTGTATTACAATGACTTGGAGCTTTTTCATTGTTTTTCATAAAAAATCGTCAATATCTCGAAAACGGTGCATCATAGGAGCATTTTTGACGATTCTCGACCCCTTTTAAAAAGCACCATCTTGGCCAGTTAAGGGCTATACAACGATAACGTGTAGGCCATAGGCCCCTGGGGGCTCTTCCCCTTTTAAACGTAGCTTTTGTCGGCCAGTTAGGGGGACTTCCACTTTTTTTTAACAACTGTTCTATCAACTGCTTATTGACCTGTTGTTGCAAAGACAAAATATAACATGACATTGTATTATAGTTTTAACTAAGCTGGTCATAGTTAAGAACTTTGCAGCAATCAGTTAAAATTTTTAAGTTTGTACCTACAAACCTAACACAAACATAATATTTTGAAAAATAAATATTTTTTAAACCTTTTTGGATTGTAGGGATACTGCGTAAAAGGTAGTATAATACAATATGTATAATCTACAAATTTAACACGTTCACTGCTACACAAATTTCGTATTTCCTATGTTAGGAGCTGACCTTTTATTTTTTATATTTATAGCCTAAATGAGTAGAAATTACTTCATTTTTTATTTTTGAACCTTTCTACGTAATAGTCACTAATATTTTAAAGCAGACGCACATGTGCGTCCATAGCACATAGGCATAAAATTGGAGTGCGAATCACGCAATGCTCTGTGTATTGAAAATTCTCACAGTACGGTGATTGGCGTGCGAACCACGCAATGCATTGTGTATTGAAAATACTCCCAATAAGGGAGTTGGCGTGCAATGCACTGTGCGTCTGCCGCTTCTCATACTGTTCAGTGTCAAGCTCACATGTGCGTCCTTAGCAGTGAACGTGTTAAAGCACATAAGGGCCGTATTTAACAAGAGTAAATTATTACATTTTTACCAGCCTGCATAAGAGAAGAGGCCTGAGTAGAAGGACAGTGCGATGTAACCGGGTGAATTGTTAGTGCCTTCCATGGGGTTTTGAATGTTGGACGTCTCTCCCCCAGTCAAAGCGTATAATCCGGTCAAAATGATCACGACTAAAGCGATGATTTTTGTTGTGGTAAATATATCTTGTACTCGAGTCGCCCATTTCACATTGTAGCAGTTAATTGCCGTCAACAAACCTGAAAATAAAAAAATATGATCATTATTTGTTTATCTATAGTTTGAACCGACTTACTTTTGCAAAATTTCCTTAACGTTTATTACTTCTTGAAGGATAGTCGTGCACAATATCTTGATACGAATTATATGTTTACAGACAGCTATCAATACAGGGTGCCCCATAAGTAAAGTGCCAAACTTCGGGGAATGGTTCTATGGGTCAAAATAAGAAAAAATTTGCATATAAACACAGACCCAAAAAAGCTTTGTTTTCTAGATATCCGACATTTTGTACAAAATAATTCTTATCTCGAGTACGGTTAAGTGTAATAATTGGTTTATTCAACCCGGCATCCTATACCAACACAGCAATATCGTATGTACATATGCTCTCATTATCTTTAACTTAGCTATTATCCTTCATCCGATAGTTTTGAAAGTTGCACCATTAAACTATTCCCCGAAGTTTGGCACTATACTTATGGGACACCCTGTATGCAGGGTAGTTGAAAAGTCTGAGAACGGCTTAATATTTCGTATATAAGGAAAATTTGAAGGTAGATGTGATTGAGGAACCTACTCTATGTAAAATACTATTTTATAAAGATGTCAAAAATTTAGTCCGCCATTTTGAATATAATTTTTTTTTATAGGAAAGTGGTCATGTGATACATCATTTCAATGTAGAATTTTAAGACAAAAACAATGGTGAAAACAGCACATACATACCTCAAACTGTTCTGAAGATATTTGCATTTATTTAGATTGCTTTCTTATTTGTTTATTTATTGTAATTTGTAATCCTCGTGATATTTATTATTATTATTTTTTGTTCATTGTTAAGCTTTTTTTTTAATTCGCCAAATATAGTAATTATATCCCAAACCAAAAGTGTTCAATATATTTTTGTAGAAAAAGGTCCAAAGAATTCAAATATACAACAACAAAATTTGTTATATAAAACTTTAAAAGTTACTAGCTCAGGAAGAGCAAAATGTTTAGTAACGGGGAAAATCCAACTTTATGCCAGCATTACAAATAGTAAAACATTTTTTCATTTTTTTCAAAATTGCAAAAGTTTCGTAATTTAGTTCTGAATAGAACTGTATAAAAACATAAATCAATTTAAAAAATTTGTTTGAGAAGACAGTTTTTATGTACCTACTACACGACCACTACTAAAACTACGCCTATGAAATCATTTGTTTTAATATTTCCCAAAAATAGTAATTATATCCCAATTCGAAAGTGTTATATACGTTTTAGTAGCAAAATGTCCAAGTAATTAATATATGCTAAAGAATTGTTTGATGTAAAATGTTTAAAGTTATTAGCTCAGAAAGCGCAAAACGTTTAATAACGGAAGAAAAAATCCAACATTATGCCTACATTACAAATAGTAAAATATTTTTTTTTCAAAGTAAACGAAAGTTTCGTAATTTGTTGTGAATAGAACTGTATAAAACATATATCAATTTCCAGTTTTAATGTACCTACTACATGACCACTACTAAAACCAACAAGCAGAACAAATTCGTATGAATTTTTTTAAATCTTGAGAATTTTGCAAAATCCAATGGGCCCGTTGGAGCTTGCAGCCCCTAGGCACGCGCCTATTATGCCTAATGGGTAATCCGCTACTGCTCCCATTTTCATACAATTAATTGCAGCAAACAAAATTATTTATATTTAAAAATTAATTATATTCAGTTTTTTTTACTTTCTCACTATACTATAGTATAGAGAAAGTATAGTGATCACAAAAAAATTGATGTTGAGATTTTTGTGGAAATATCCGTTCTGTGACCCCCTGAGTCCAAAAAAGTGGTTTTTACAAAATGTCTGTCTGTATGTATACAAAGCTAGAGCGAAAACTATTCGATCGATTTCAAACAAATTTGCACCAGACATGTCAAGTAGACCTGTATAGATGCACGAAACACGGTTTTGAAATTTTTTGAAAAACAACCCCCTTTTTGGCAAAAAAAAACAAAACATCAGTTATTATTTTTTTTATAAAAAAAACGGCTCTAACGATTTTGATAACATTTGGCTTATTTGTAGCCTTTAATGTGCCTTACCATATGCATAAAACAGTATCTTTCTAAAAATTCTCGTTTAGCTAATAATAATAATAATAATAACTGATTTTTGACGTGTTTGGTGCAAATTTGTTCGAAATCGATCGAATAGTTTTCTCTCTAGATAATAATAATAATAATAATAATATTTATTAGTTAATCTCCTACTTTAATAAATCACCTCTCCTACCCCACCTACAATTATGAAGTCAGAGTGAATCTGTTTAATAATTTAAATATGTTTGTGAGAAAGTATGTGCCCGTTCCTGGTACCGTTTATTTTATAAACTATTTATCCTTTTTGCTTGTTTACGATATGTAACTTATTAACTCATTTGGAATAATAGTTATCACTTCTCGATTCTGTGATTTTTAGTGTTGCATAAATCGCTTCCAAAGTCATTACAGCATCTAGCTTCCATTTGATACTCCGTAGCATCCTATAGTTTGTTTATTCGTGACATTGTATTGGTAGGCTACTACAAACAAATTATTATGTGGGCCAACCTTCACTAAATGTACTTTAGTCGAGCGAGGACATTTGTGGTTTAGGAGGGTCAATAAGACACAACGTCAACACGCCTCCTTAATTTGATAACCTCAGGTTTAGATTCAACAAGTCTTTTGTCGTATTAACAATACTGCCGCCGCTCTGCCTCCTTGTATGAATCACAGCACAGTCAAGTATAGACATATTATGTTCAAGTTAGGCTCTAAAATCTTTTAAATCTGTGTCACAACATGTAAACAGTAGGATTGGAAATGTTTAATCTGTGCATGTGTTGTATATATTATGTGGTCTACCAGTCTAACCATTTCTTAAAGACATATTATTAGCGAATTTCCATTGAAAAAATGAACTATTGCAGTGACCCTTATGGTGAGGCCAGGGTCGTCTCACACATTATACAGGGCGTCTCATAAGTAGAGTGCCAAACTTCGGGTAATGGTTCTATGGGTCAAAATAAGAAAAAAAGTTAATTTAAACACAGACCCGAAAAGGCTTCGTTTTCTAGATATCCGCCATTTTGTTTTTTTGTACAAAATAATTCTTATCTAGAGAACGGTTTGACTGATTCAGTTCAAACTTGGCATGAAGTTTAACCTATCAATGATATATCTCAAGAGAAATAAGCGATTAAATCCAATCATGAGTTTCAAAATGGCGGCTGATTGAAAATTTCAAACCTAAATTACTCAAAAACCGTACATTCTAACAAAAAATGTTAACGCACCTTTTCTGTAGCCCTTTTCATTTCCTTTCGGATGGTGTAACTGTCAAAACAATGGGATGTAGGATAATAGTTAAGTTGTGTGTAATAATTGGTTTATTCAGTCGGTCGTTTCGCTCTACGTTCGGAGTATTTGTACCATACTTTATCAACATTATTCAAAATCTAAGATAATATACGAATTGTAGGTTTTAATGTCTACTTTCTGAATTCGTTTGGTAAATTTAAATCTGGCCACTCAGGTTAATAGGGCGCTTTATGCAAGATAACGACCTAATTTGTTTATACTGTAATTGTGGGGAAACTATTAATGCGACAAATTTCATCTTCCGCCTGATTGAAGTACACATAATAAACCATCAATTTCCGAAAGATCTGCCCTTAATATTCTAAATTAACAAAGATATGAATTTTTGAAAAATAGCAGTTTTTAAGCTTTTTCCCAACTTTTCTCGGTGGAAAATGGTCCGATTGGGGTCTGCAAAAAAACATTTTGTAGGTTTTTTAATTTTCTACAAATAATGTCCTATTGGAAGTACCGTGATCCTTCATAACATTTTATAATGTCAACGAAAAACCCAAAAAGTCAGAATTTATTGCTATTTTTGTTTATAAAAAATGCGCAAAAGCTCATTGCTTGATAGTTCGTTGTTTTATATAACTACTAGATGCCCGATCCGGCTTTGCACAGGTAGACAAATCAAAGTTAAATGTATATTTACAAAAAATATATCAATAAATATATTATACACTATGTATTTCTTATGGGGATTTTTAGTAAGTTTAACCCCACGAACCCTCCTAAGATTTCGAATTTTTGGAAACCCTTTCTTAGTGAGCACCTATGGCCCTAGAGAAGCTACATACCCAATTTCGTTCCAATTCGTTCAGTAGTTTTTGAGAAATCGTGATGAGTCAGTGAGTGAGTGGTATTTGGCTTTTATATATATAGACTAGCTGACCCGTACGGCGTTGCCCGTGGTGGTTGGTATTTTCAGTCTTTTTAACGTAATAATTGTATTCTTTTTAAGTGTTCAGTCAGTGATTGGTATTTGGCTTATATATATATAGATCTTAAATAATAAAAGCACTATCGTCATAATAATAAAAGATCTGAAATTATGATTTTAGTAACTTTGATCCCTCCAAACTCCTCCTAAAATTTCGAAATTTTTCATACTCTTTCTTAGTGAGCACCTATGGCCCTAGAGGAAGCTACATACCAAATTTCATTCCAATCCTTTCGGTAGTTTTCAAGAAATCGTGATTTAATAACTTTGATCCCCCAAACCCCCCTAAAATTTCGAATTTTTTGAAACCCTTTCTTAGCGAGCGCCTATGGCCCTAGAGGAAGCTACATACCACATTTCATTCCAATCTGTTCGGTAATTTTGGAGAAATCGTGATTTAGTAATTTTTACCCCCCCAAACCCCCCTAAAATTTCCAACTTTTTAAAACTCTTTTTTAGTGAACACTTATGGCCCTGGAGTAAGCTACATACCAAATTTCATTCCAATCCATTCGGCAGTTTTGAAGAAAACGTGATTTAATAACTTTGATCCTCCCAAACCCCCCTAAAATTTCGAATTTTTTCAAACCCTTTCTTAGTAAGCACCTATGAGTCTATGACCCTAGAGGAAGCTACATACCAAATTTCGCTTTTATATATATAGATAACTGTGTGCTACCCTGAAAGTCACTGTGTATGTTGCTTGCTGTTAAATTTAATAACAAAATTAGCCTTTTATTTTGCTCTATTGACTGGTCTACACGCTAGGTGCTAGGTAGGTGCTGGTGTTTTCTGGATGCCCAGTCTGACCCTGCATTAAGTTGTCTTACATAAAGTCAGTTTATATCAAGTTAGCTTAATGTACTTACACGTAATGACGGCTGCAAGAAGACGAATCGCTACGTACGGTGGTTCACAACTAATCCATATAGGCTGTAGAATGTATTGAGCAAATGTTAAGGCAGTTATTGCGTTTCCAGTAGGAACAATGACCAGTAAAGCTACCCATAGGTAGAGGAACGCTGGAAGAGGACCGAAAGCTTCGTTGATGTAGGCGTAGTCCCCTCCAGACTTGGGTATCATAGTTCCTGTAAAATGTACACAATTAATTACAACTCGAACAAAATAGAAATAAACAAATGTATTTGTGTAATGCAATTCGAAAAATATAGGGAGTGTGCGTAGTGTTTACTATATGTGAAGTATGGTAGTTAATGTTCTGGTGTAGTATATTAGAGAATGTCCATAGGGAAGATGAACTTTTACAGTGACCCTATGGTGAGACCTGAGGATGGGAGTAGTAAATAAACACCGATCATGGTCCCCAGAACACATTTTGGGGTGTCATTAAAAATTATATATATGTGTGTGTATGTGTGTTCGCACTCTAACGGCCGCATTTTAAGTCAGATTCGGTACCAAATTTGGTACACACGTTGGTTGTCTACGTCGCTCGGACGAGTTCGTTAGCCAAAAAAATTCAACATACGGGAACACGTTTTTTTTGACAGGAAGTAACTATTTTTAAGATTTTCCGTACCAGAGTGAAATTATTTAGGGTTTTATCTCAAAAAATGTAGTACATTATTCTGCAAATTTTTTTTTACACTACTTTATAGCTCGCTTGCATCTCCCAAAATCGATCAAAACGTAAAAGTACCTGGTTCAAATCCATGAGAACTATGATTATCTTCTAATCCGAGGCCGACGGCCTAGTTTTTACTCTGCGAGCGAAGCAGTCCATAACACGAGGCCGCAAACGAAGAAGCGCATGAGTCGAAACTGGAGGCTTAGGTGCAAACAAATTCTATTAATATATTTCGTACACAGAGGCAGCTATTCAGCTCCTTCGTGAGTAGACCAATTTCCCAAATATTTTGTTGAAACGCTAAAACATATTAATTTAATTTCGGAATTCGTTAAACTTACGTCAGAGGTTCAGCTGCGGGAGTGAATTATTTTATAAGTTTTTTGTTTTGTTCGAAGGCGAAAAGCACTGGGTAAAAATAATCTTCTTTTAAACCATCTCGCCGTATTCGAACCGAAGAGTTGAAC